>APFE031596358.1:0-50460 GCA_000404065.3 Pinus taeda | reverse complement strand
TAGCATGGCACGGGCAGCTTCCACAATAGTCCTATTCTTGCGTTCAGCAACACCATTCTGCTCAGGAGTATATGCAGTTGTAGTCTCCCTCTTAATGCCAGCTTCTCTGCAAAAGTCTTTGAACTCATCTGACTCATATTCAGTGCCATTGTCAGTCCTCAAAATCTTGATCTTCTTTCCGGTCATATTTTCCACCAAGGCTTTGAAAGTACGGAACCACATGAAAGCCTCATCCTTCTTCTTCAAGAAGTATATCCAGGTTTTGCGAGAGAAGTCATCAGTAAATGTCATATAGTAAGAACATCCCCCCAGGGATGTTACAGGCAACATACCGGAAAGATCAGAATGGACCAGTTGCAATATCTCAGATGTCTTTGTGACACTTGAGGGGAAAGGTCCCCTTGTATGTTTTCCTTCAGCACAGCCCTTACATACACCTTCATGATTATTTCCAAAATCAGGCATCCCTGTCACCACCTTCCTTGCTTCGGGAAGAGCCTTGTAATGAAGGTGTCCAAATCTTCGGTGCCATAGTTCGGTTTGACGGATAGTATCACAAGTCATAGCTCCCAACGGACTCCCTCCAACCTGGTAGAGTGTACCAACTCTAAAACCAATTGAGATAGCTTCCTTGAAGCTCTTCTTCCACATGAGTACCTTTCCATCAGAGAAAGTTACATTGAATCCTTTGTCTTCCATGCTGTCCACGTGCCAATCTTCTGTTCTAACCACGTAACAGTCCCTTGACAGTCTGCTACACTGCCTATTCCAGTACACCTGTACGCATATAAACCGGTCTACGTGTCAACCCTCGGTTTATCCACGAGATAGTGTTGACTGCCTGCTATAAAATCTCTGCGCTCTTTATCTCAACATTCCATGTTTCATAACTCTGCGCAACAGCCACGCATCCGTCCTATGGTATACCTGCGCAGTCTTAAATTTGCTCTATACCATCTCCCGACCTGCGTGTCAATCTTTGAGTGAATTGATATATCAGCTCAACGCTGCCGCCAACTGATATACACGTGTTCAACGTTGGATGGGCGGGCGCTCCTCGCCCGTTCCGCCTCCACAATTTCGTTACCCGACTGCACTCCAGCTGTAGTCTTTGTCGACTATTGTTCCTATTAACTGTCGAGCCACCTGCCCGATCACCGACTACTGCTCAGCTGTCAACCGAACTCTTCTTCGTCCTAGTTCCGCCCGTCGGATGTAACTGCACACCTGCACCGTCGACTGTGCACTTAACTGTACCAGTGTTCTACACGGTCTCTTTCACCGAATGTAACACCACGCGTTCTCACGCTGTCAACAGGGTATGTAACAGTGCGCTCCACGCACTTTCCCAACCGATCCGTTCGTCGATTTATTTATAAGACTGCGCGCCCAGCACCCTTATCAAACCGATCCCGTCCACCGATTCACTGTTCGTTCACTCGGTCAATTTACCGACTGTCTTATTTGACTTCTATGCCGTGCGCATTAACCCAATCGGTCCACCCGTCAATTACTTATTCGGCTGTGCGCTCCTGTGCGCTCACCCAATCGACCTTGTCCACCGATTGCACGACTGTCCATTCAACGACCAGGCACCCGAATCCGGAATCCCGTCAGCACTTCGTTCTTTCCCTGTTTCGAAGGGGATAACTACTGCGCTTCTCTGAACTTCAACTGCTACCCGATTATTCCTCGATCTCTTTGCCAAGTCTCTTCCTCACCATCCGAGTCCAATTATACGAAGATTTCTTTTAGACTTCCAGCGCACAGAACGTCGCACATCTTCGTATCTCCTTGTCCTTTATGCGAGAGATCTCCGTGAGTTCGATGATGATTGCTATAGATAGAGTTTGTCTTCACCTCTGCTCTGATACCATGTAAAGTTTTGTAGATGTTCTATGCTAAGAGCAATTTCACTTTTCTCACAGCAATCATACAAGTAGTTAAGCAAAAATGCAGATAGAACATATAAGCATATCTTACAAAAGACAAATCAGAAACAGGAAATTGTGTGTGTTCGTTTCGGCGGTCAACAGGATGCTTCAACCAGCAAAGTCTCCTATGGTCAGCCAACCCAGCATGTGTCACAACAACCCTCCAACCAATAGATGAGTCAACCCAAGTCAATTCTACAAAAGTCAACGTTGTCCTGAAAAGTCAATGCAGGGGCAGCAAGCTAAAAGTCAACGCAGCAGCAAAACGGTCAACCCTTTGACCTCGATTTTTGTGCCAGGTAGTACGACCTTCAAAAATCGAACCTTCCACAAGTTTTCAGCTTGATTGGACCAAGCGTTGACCAAAGTGAACGCTGGTCAAACTTCTGCGAAACCCTAGCAGCAGAAAATCGTACTACAGTGCAGTTGTACGGTCTGTCCTCTTCGTCCTTCCCACGTGTGGCTGAAATTCGTCCTCCAGGTAGCTCGTACTCTTTAGGATGAGAGAGGAAGATGTGAGTTGTGTTGTGATGAAATTCTCTCCAAATTTTCCTGTATTTATATCTATCAATGAGGGTGTGTGACACATCTGTTGGGCATGTGAGCCTACATTACAAAACTGACCGACCTTGCACATATAATTTATTAAGAATAATAAATTCAAAATATAAGTTCTGCTCATCGAATTAAGACTATTTTTATATGGATTTTACACCTCTCAGAAAGAGGAATCCAACAAAAATATTAGCCTCTTAATCTGAGCATCAGAACATGGAGTTTGGACCTAGTTGTCCAAATTTAACAATATGGGGATGAAGATTTCCCTTGGGGGGAATTTGTCCCAATGCCGCCCAATTTTAATATTCCCTCTTATCTAGGGACAAATTTCCATCTCCATAATAGGCCTCATCTCATCGTAGCTGCATCACAGCATATCTTGAGTGAACATATATCAAACATAAGCAAATAGACATTAGAATCATCAATAAATCCCATGTCACATCGTTTTACGAAATAAAAGGAATCCATAACCATTGGTAGGGGAGATGAGTCCTCAAACCCTATTAGACTCCAAGTTAAATCACGTGACTTTTGTCTCAGCTATATGAAAAAAACATCCATTTCATCATCTTGATCCAATAGAATAAGAATAAGAAGAATCATAGGGAAGCATCTCACTTCCATCCTTTATCTAATAATCAATATCGTCATCGGGTCATATCTTGTCTCATTTGATCTCCATCAGTTGAACAATCTTGAATCTAAGAAAGAAGAATCACTACATAGGAGCTTGGGCTACTACCCCAAATCTAATACCAAGAATTTTCTCAGCCATAAGACTAAGAATCTACATCTTCTTAGCCAAGGGGATAAGAAACAACTAATTAGAAGAGTCACGATCGAGGAGCTTCTACGACCACCTAGAATTATCATTGAGGAGTTATAACTCAACCCACATCATATGGGAGACACAACTACCACCCTATTTCGAGTAATAGACAACATACAACTTACCAAGCAATGACCCTAGAAAATAATGTGGTATAATACTTGTATCATAATCTGAGCTTGGGTGAGATACCAAAATTACCAAAGGTAAGGATCACATGCCCCAAGCATCCTCAACTCATTTTCCAAACGGGGAGGGACAATCCCATCAAGCCCGACTTGTGGTTATGATTCCAACTAGGGTACACTCTACATTAAAACAAGGAGATACCCAACTTTTCAAAATGGACAAGGATCACACACACCGTATGGGTAAAAATATGGGAGATACTTGACCTACTACAAGAGTAAGGATCACACAAACCTATTGTCTAGAGTTCCCTCAACCTAGGAGGGTCACATCCATCAATCCATGTTGTTCTATGTAGATCATAAACATATCAACGTGATTGTATCTAGTACCAACTTAAACAAATCACTAAAAAAAATTAATCACACTGCCTCATACATTTCCAAGAATAATAGTCCTTTGTTTTCATGTTTTATAAGATATAAAATGCCAGAGAAAAATATATAACATAAAGAAAATAATGTCATATTCATCCCTTCTCCTCTCATGTAGGGAGACAAGAATCACAAGCCTAAGCTTGTCTCATACAACAACATTCTCCTAATTCATGAAGATGAATATGTCTCAGCTATGACCAGAGTTTGTCTCACACAAATTTCATGCAATCCAGCATGTCATAAAGGAATTTATAAATGAGATATGGATCCTAATATTGCGGGTTATAAACTATTCATATCAGTAAAGCATTGCTAGCTCATAAAATCAATAATAAAATAAATTAGATGTTCATTATTTCATTCTACAATCATGAGACTTCTAATCATCCACCGCAAATAAATAGTAGGCGTTGGGATCTCATCAAGGGCCTCTCCCTATGAATGCGTAGCCTCTTTAATCATCATTAATCACAACATCAACTTATTTCTCATATTACTATCATGCATCAACACAACTGTTAGAACATGGAGATAAATTATGTTAGGTTCTCATATATATCATTGTCATGAGAGGAAACCATCAATTTATTCAATGTATAGGTCATAAATTATTCATCGAGGGTTAATTTCATATAGAATCAAATCATTGTATAATCAACAGAGTTTAACACCATCAAGTTAGGGCATCCAAATTTTTCAGCTGTGCCTTATCAGGATCATTCAACGAGATAGTCAATAGATTTTGAGTACCAATCTTTTCAACGACATTATTACTGTCAAGGTTACCATGCTCTTCTTTTTGTGAAGGGTGTGAAGTCATTTCTGCGGGAATCAAGGAAGGTTGTATACCGTCAGTGTTTCAGCTGCAAGAGACACTCGATGCCATAATTGCTAAAAAAATCTATGTCTATGGAGGGGGCAGGTTAGAGTGATCATGAGCATATCCCTGAAAGGGATTCTCACTCCCACGCTAACCCAAAGAGTGGTGCTCCTGAATTATCAAAAATGGGAACTGACAAAGAAGAGGCTATGAAAAAATTGGAGGAAGATAAGTGTCGATCGGTGCTGCAGATTAAAAACAACAACAACAATATATAGGGGGTGAAAACATACAGTGTGATGGCATATGGAAGGGACAAGAAGTAGTTGACAAAATGGAGAATTAGACACTCGAGGTCAAGGTGGTGTTGGAATATCTCTACAGGAAACTTGAATCAAATGATAAATTAACCAGTGATTTAAGCTTTAGAGTTGCTCAACTAGAGCGACAGATATGCGAGGATGAGGACAACAACAAAGAGAAGTAAAACTTGATAATTATTATCAGTGTTGGAAGATCTCTACGTGAAAGTTGAATTAAATGATAAATTAATCAACGATTTAAGCTTTAGAGTTGCTCAACTAGAGTGACAGATATCCGAGGACGAGGACAATGATAAAGAGAAGTAAAACTTGTTGATAATTATTATCAGCGTTCTACACCTGCTCACCAAAGAACGCCTCAAAATTTGTATTCAACATGCAGTTTGATGTCTCTCTGTGTCGACCCTTGGCTCGTTTGGATGGGCATGTGGGATTTCTTTTGGGTTCCTTTTTGCTTATTAGTTTGAAAATTTGGTCCTCACCCAATATGGTGCACATGTGGTAGCTTCCCTGATTCATTTTTGATATGTTCATTGGTTTGTTATGACACTTAAACCATGGATGAGGACCTCAGTTGGGTTATTTTGTAATTTGGGTTTGATAAGAATGTCTAATATCATGAATTTTGGGTTATCTCTTTGTGGCATTAAGGTCTTGGATGTTGTTGGTATTTTCTTACATATGTATGTTGCCTCTATGTAGGCTTACGAGGATTTTTTGCAGGCTAGTTTTGGCCATGACTCTAATGGAGTCTGAGGTTTGATGTTTGTGGTCTTAGTGGGACTTGATACTCCTCTGGTTTGGTTAAATGTTGGAGTTTATTGGGGATACATTCATCCTCCCTGATCATTCTAGAAATCTTTCTAACTCCATGTATATCAAATTTCTTAATATTTTCAAACTACACAAAAATGGTAGACAAATTAGGATAAATCATGAATACTTATTTATTCACAAATTTATACATATTAATACAGTATTATGACCATTGGTTTATGTTGTTGTATTTTTTTTAAATATCTATATTGTCTCTATGTAGGCTTATGGGGATTTTTTGCAGGCTAGTTTCGCCATGGCTATAATGGAATATGGGGTTTGGTGTTTGTGGTCCTAGTGGGATTTGATTCTCCTCTCGTTTGGTTAAATGTTGGAGTTTATTGAGGATACAATCATCCTCCATGATCATTCTAGAAATATTTCTAACTCCATGTATATCAAATTTCTTAATATTGTCAAACTACACAAAACGGGTAGGAAAAATTAGTATAAATCATTGAATACTTATTTATTCACAAACCTATACATATTAATACAGTATTGTGACCATTGGTTTTCATATTTCAAGTGGGCTCTCAAACTCCAATGATTATTCACATTCCACACCATAGCCCTTAGCGGATTAGATGTCCAATAATCCCCACCTTAATATGAAGGGGTATATATGAGTCCAAGAAGAGAGTTGAAATACAAAAAATGAAAAAAATGCATGGTAGAAACTGGTTAATCGTGCTCCTTGAAGTGAACTAGTTGCATAAATGAACCATTATATTCTACTTGAAAATTTAAAATTAATATTCTATTTGTAGAATGTACATCATTACTCTACTTGCAAATTACTTTGAAAAAGGAAGTTTGCAAGTAGAAACTGGTTAATCGTGCTCCTTGAAGTGAACTAGTTGCATAAATGAACCATTATATTCTACTTGAAAATTTAAAATTAATATTCTATTTGTAGAATGTACATCATTACTCTACTTGCAAATTACTTTGAAAAAGGAAGTTTTCTCTACATCTCATGACTAGAGAATCGAAAAACATAACTTCAAAATCCAAGTCTAATCTACCTACATTGAAGAGTTTCAAGGTAGTTGTGATTCAAACCTACAAATCTTCCTCTTAATACTAATTGGTGTTTTGTACTTTCAATGAAGGAAGGATAGGTCTAGAGTGGTCTTGGGTCTTCCCCAACCATGGATTCAAAGCCTGGAGGTCATTATTAAATCCAAAAATGCAAAATTAAGTATCTTAAAGAAAATTTGGCCAAGTTTAGATGTAGACCAACAATGAACCTTTCATTAACATAAAATGGAGTTCAAATACATCATACCAAAATGGAAATAACAGTCTCAAGTACTTGTCTCTTAATATATTTTCCTAGCTTCAAATTTTTGAATCCTAATGAACCCTTAGGCATGTTTATTTATATAAAATATGACTAATGGGCAGCTCCCTTGGAAGGAGGGTCGCTTCCCTCCAAAACCTCGAAAATAATTGATCTAGATCCCATAGATCCTCTCATGAACTTGAGTTCATAGGATTCTAGTGGACCTCGAGCTGTAAGTGAGTGTAGATGAGTGATTCTAGGGATCACTTCGAGTCAAAAGAGAGTAAATGTAGGGGACCAACTTCCTACACTTCCTCTACTTGCCTCCAATGTGCATCCGCATCATAAAAGTACTAAAAACTACTCTTTTGCTTTCACATAAACCACATTAGGCCATGAAGTATGACAAACACCCTTTAGTCTTCCTACTGAGCACAATATAGCAAAAAAATATAAATTAATGTGAGGAAAGACTATGTATGTCCTTGGTGGCCTCTCTGACATCCCAAGGCATCTAATATGGTTTTCCTTCCCATGGATAAAACCCCGCATTGGTTTCTATGTTTTCCCACTCCTTTTGTTCCTCTACTTGATCTCTTCTCTCTTGTAGGCCCAAAAACAAGGGAGCATTGAGTTTGAGCCCTATCCAATTGATTTTAAACCTTTTAATTATTCTTTTGTAGAGTGGGTTTTGTTCCAAGGCATTTCTCAACCTTTCAGAGGAGTGATACTCTCTAACTTGCACACTGTGGGGCAGATCATGCCATCTCCTTTGGGAAGCCTACAAGCTCTCAGCTCCCAACAACCTAAAGGTATTCTCGAAATGGAGGATATATTGTTCTTGTGTTGCCATGTAGAAAGGGGAAAATTGGGGATCAACAGAGATGATGTTATGGTTACTGATGATAGCATTGGGGATTATCAACTCTGCCCTGATGTATAGGGGCTCACTTGCTTCCTTGACCACAATTATCCTTTCTTCTTCAACCTTGTTTCTTCATGGGTCAACCAAGAGGCTAGTGCCATTAGTTGTACATCCCCAATTTTGAGTTGGGGTCCCAAAATTTCATGTTTGTGAGGACATGTTGTGCATCTAGAATTAACCAATTTGGCTTTATCCTCAATTCTCACCTATTGGAAAAAGTTAATTAACCTCCTATAATCTGAAATGGTAGAGAGCCATATTGTGCTAATCTTTTGATTTGAAATTGAAGCCATTGTTCCTTGAGGAAAATGGCATAGGATTTGGATGGTTGCCTGCACTAGATGGCCTCCATGGGCAAACTTTCCATGGTGGCAAGTTGCGCCTATTTTTCCTATAGTTTCCCTCTCAACCTCCTTTTTTCTAACCTCAAATTTTCCTCCATGAGCCCCACATCCTCTACTTTCTTGGATTTTTCAATTTTCATCCACGAGTGAGTTCATCCTCTCTCTTTTTCTAGCTCAAAGAAGAGGGGAATTACAAATTTTGTAGGCATAATTCTCCTACCCTCAATAAATTTGTATTAGGATCCAAAATCAGGCTGAGGAGTGGGACCATGGAGTCATTGTATACCTTATACCTCCTCTTGAGTAGCTATTATCCCTTCTTGCAGCTTTTTTTCTTCATCCTATAGAAAATTGTATTTTCCTATAACTGTTTTGTTCCTTCCTGTCGCAGCTTTGTTTTCTCCTATAGTAGCATTGTTTTCTCTTATATCTGCCCTGTTTATTCCTCAAGTTGCTTGGTTATGCATGGCCTAGTGGTTGGCCTTCTCATGGGTGTAAAAGGTTATTTACCCCTGGGTTTAGGAGAGGTGACCTCCTCAAATTTCCTTTCACCAACTCCCAATTCTTCATCTTGGTGGCTAGTCAATTCATCAATTTTGACTGGGACCATTAAGGGAGGTTGAGGCTTCCCTTACTTCATTCTGGTGGTCTTTATTCTTTTGAAGTATAAGGGGGGTTTCATGGGTTGCCTTTTCTTGGGCTTGATAGGTGTGCTAAGTGTGGCCAAGGTAGAAACCATTTGTTATGTGTTTCCTGGTGAGAGCCTTAGCTACTTCTTTTGCTCCCTCTTCTTATTAGACATAGAAGGTTCTTTATGGGTGTCCTCTTCTGCCTTTTTCTTCCATTTTTCTTCTATCCTTTCTTCTCCAGCTCTTCCTCCAACCTCTTTTGTATTTTACTCAACTTCTTCCTCTTCCTCTTCTATTGATTCTTCTTTCTCTTCTTCCTACATCCAACAAAACATTTTGGTGTCTCTTCTTGTTATGTTATGGTGAGGGCTTGTGTTGAAACAATGAAGGCCTCCATATCCATGTCCAAAAAATCAGTCCACAAAACAAGGCTCTTTAGATGACTTAAGGAATTCATGTTAATGAGCCTAATGAGGCCATCATGGGAAATGTATTGGTGCTTTCCTTCCTTCACTCTCTCACTCATTTTGATTATGGACTACAGGAGTAAATGTGGAACATTGAGCCTGCTTGGAATTGGTAACTCTTCCTAGAACCTCAACCCATAGAGTAGCCTAAAATAACAGGCACATAAAGCAATCAACCTCCATTCACATGATATGCACTTAAGTATGCTATAGGCCACTTCATCCCAATGGTAAGGGAGGCTTTCCCTTCTTACTCCTTTTTTGTCGTCAAGAGGCTTCTCCTCAACAAGGAAGAAGATTTTATTGGTTTTGATGACTATGGTCTTATCTTTCTTGCCCCATCGAACTCCTAAGGGTGTGTTGTTCACTCTCTTGATGATATCTACATTTAGGTGAATGTAAATTCCCCTAACAATAATGATGGCATTTTTGTCTCCCTCGGAATGGAGGGACATGGAAAATTCATGGGTTACCTCATCATCATACCCCTTGAATTTTTCAAAGAACCCCATCCAGTGGTGGCTTAGGACAATGTCTCTAACACGAGGATGTTGATGGCTTCAATTGGTGTCTATGGGCTCTCTTTGATTGAAACATCCCCCCATGGCTCCTACCACTTCCTTCTTAAGTTAATTTAAAGAGATTTTTTGAAGGATATTTCCCTTAGCAGTTTAGCGTGTCCAGGTAGGGTACAAAGTCTAATGCCTTTTTTTAGTCAAAGAGAGAGAATAATTATATCCCCTTCTTCAAGAAAACTACCTCTACTCCCACTTTGCCTTTCTTATGCAAGAAAATATTTTTTTCCAAAGAAACTTAACTCTATAATGGTTTTTTACAAGATGCCTGTGGCAAGCAGAATTCACTCAACAATTTCATGGAAAATGAGAAAAGATTCCACTTACCCCGTTTGGGATGATTTCTTTATGTTTGTAGGCATTTGGGAAAGTTTCTCGTTAGTTCGGACCCTTTTTCACCTCTCAACCTAATCTTGTAGCACCTCCTCTATAATCCTGTAGCAATTATGGTATTCTTGTAGCAACTATGCCCGATCCTGCAACTTTGTAGTTCCTTTGTAGCACCCTAGGAAACCTTTTGTAGAATCTAACTCAACCTATGATGCCTTAATGAACCTCTCTAACTATTTTGGGAATGAGCATTGGTACAACTAAAGTCAAGCCTCATCCTTTTACTTCTTTTTGTGGTAGTCAGCTCAATGCACTTAGTTATCTGTCCTATACACGTATTTCATTTTTTAGCCACTACCCCCACTCTTCGTAATTATCGCCTTCCCTACTTTGAATTTTCCACGTTGAATGGGTGGTTGAGTAGACTACACTTTTTCTATTTTAGGGCAGCCAAGTTTATGGTCCATCTCCTTCCCATCGGAACTCCTTCCTTGCTCATTAAAAACATTTTTTTAACAAATATGGACATAAGGGAAGAGGCGATGGGTGTCATACCTTAGCCTACCTATGATGTCGAGTTTCTATAGATGCATGCATGTGTTGGCTAAACTAGGGATCGATCATCTACTCTTTAAAGGTGTTATCTCCCATACTTTTGTCTCCTCTATAGGTCTTCATTTGAAGAAACAAAATGATGATGCTTTCTGATAGGTGTTTGACTAATGAGTCTTTTTTCCATGTAGATTGTTCCAGTGTTTGATTTGCTACTTTTGGAGTGGGTTGGTGACCTTGTAGCTGCCTTTAAAGGATGGTGTGGCTTCTTCAAATCTAAAGGATGACCTCTTGATGCTTAAGGGTGGCCAAATATTCATTCAGGAACATCCAAGCTTCTTTGTTTATGGTTTTATAGGGTTTGTGTAGGTTGCTATAGGGTTGGTGTCTTTCTAGTAGTAGCCACACAACACCTTCCAAAACTACGACTATCTTCATGAAATGCACTGAGTGGCTTGGATAATTCATGGTGAGCTTATAGAAAGGCATAGAAAATTTTGATGATGATGGAAGCTTGTGAAGATAGAGTGAAAATGGTGTCTTTTTATGAACAAAGGTGGAATTTTGAGAAGGAAATTGGTTAAATGGAGTGGGTGAGAGGTGAATGAGGCTTGATGAACCTCTCCTATCATTTCCCTAAGGAAAACATGAGTTTTGACCCCTTTCCCTAAGCAAATCTCAATCCTATAGCACTTTCTGTCGATCCTGTAGGAATTCAGGACAATCCTATAACACTGTAGGATCAAAGCAGAATCGAGAGTAGTTTCTTGCTTGGTGATGAAGGGATGTAGGGAGATGGCTGACATGATGGAGGAAATGCAGGGGATAGGTTGGGAGATGGAGAAATGGGATGTGGACTCTTTTCCTTCAACTACTGTCACTTTGACTGTTTGGAATCCTACAAAAGAAAGTTGTCAGTAGAACTGATGTAAGGAATTCATGAACTCGATGTGCTCCCCTCTATCTTCTCTTTTTCATTATATTTTCTTCTTTTCTCTTTTTTATTTTTTATTTTTTTTAAACCTGCAAGTTTCCTCCCAAGAGGTTTTCAATCTGTAGGCCTACCAGAGGTTTTCACCTAGGGATATTTTTATTCTTTCATTCTTTCATTTTCTCTCTTGAGTTACCTAAGGGATATTTTCAACTCTAGAGTTGGCCTTAGGTGCCTCATGGAGGTTTTCACCTAGGCATTTTATTTTCTTTTTCTTTTTTTTTCTTTTTCATTTTTCCTTCTCCTGATCAAAGGTTGGATGAATTGAGGGTCGTGAGGTCCCAATAACATTCATCTCATTTCTTACTGAACCAGAAAACTCCTCTTTTGATAGAGGCTTCTTATCAAAACTTCAATTGGTATCCATTAGCAAGCAGTGGAATACCTTCCTAATCAATTGTTCTAATTTGGATAGACCTATTCTCATAAAAGATTTGCACTAGATAGGGTCCCAACCACGTTGTATTTAAATTCCCTTTGAAATCCTAAAACATTGAATCATACAAGAGTGCCTAGTCACCCTCTTTAAAATATCTCTCCCTAATGTGTTTATCATGCCAGATCTTCCTCTATAGCTGGACTACCTAAGTGTGTAGGAGAGCCTATAATAGGAGCTCATCCAAACCATTAAACTGGAGAAGCCTTTCTTGTTGGGTTGAAATGAGGTATAAGTCGAACTGAGTTATCATCCTTAGGGTATTATGTTCAAACTCAATGGACAGTAGGGCCTTCTTTCTAGGTGGTGATTTTCTAGGTGGTGTTATAGGCCCAAGTCACCTCTACAAGTCGGTTTGCCCAATCCTTTCTATTACTACAAACAACCTTGGTCAAAATGTTCTCCAAGGATCTGTTTGTGACCTCCACTTGCCCATTTTCATGAGGATAATACGTAGCGTATTTCTTGTGCTTAATGTGGTGTTTCTCCATGATTCCTTTAATCATATTTGAGGTGAATTCTGTCCCTTTATCAGTGACAAACTCCCTTGGAAAACCAAGTGACAAACTATGCCCATAAAAGGGTATTCATCATCCACTGATCCACTAAAAAAAATTAAAACAAAATTCTTTGGCTCTCATATAAAGCCTCATAGCATGTGAACCTGATGGTGGGGACCTAATGGATCCTCAAAACATCTTTTCTTTTGATAATGATTAGAGACCACGATGGGTTAAGGTATAGTTTGATATATCTTTGTGTCGAATCTTGGCTCGTTTGTATGGGCATGCGAGATTTCTTTTGGCCCCCTTGATGAGGACCTCAATTTGGTTATTTTATAATTTTGGTTTGATAATCATGTCTAGTATAATGAATTTTGGGTTGTCCCTTTGTGGCAATAAGGTCTTGGATGTTGCTGGTTTTTTTTTGTAAATATGCATGTTGTCTCCATGTAGGCCTATGGCGATTTTTTACAAGCTAGTTTTGGCCATGGCTCCTATTAAATCTGGGGTTTGGTGTTTGTGTTCATAGTGGGATTTGATACCCCTCTAGTTTGGCTAAATTTTGGGGTTTATTGAAGATACATTCATCCTCCATGATCATTCTAGAAGTCTTTGTAACTCCATGTATATCAAATTTCAATATTGACAAACTACACAAAAATGGTAGGCAGAATTAGGATAAATCATTCAATACTTATTTATTCACAAATTTATACATATTAATATAATATTATGACCATTGGTTTTCATATTTCAAGTGGTCTCTCTGACTCCAATGGTTATTCACATTCCACACCATAGCCCTTAGCAGATTAGATGTCCAATAATTCCCCCCTTAATCTGAAAGGGTATATATGATTCCAAGAAGAGAGTTTAAATACAAAAAAAAAATGCATGGTAGGAACTGGTTAATTGTGCTCCTTGAAATGATGGTATAAGGTGGGATAAATCGAGGTCTCAAACGGTGTTGGTTTAAGGATGAGCACCAACATTAGAATGTTTGATTTAGTTCTTAGAATAGTTCCAAATTTGGATATAAGTTGGAGTATTCTACCAGAGGAAGTGCTCTCTAATGTAGTGAAAAGGGACGCCATTTAGGTGTAAACCTGCAACGCTTTATGAAATTCCTAGAAAAATTCCAAATCTAGCTAGAAGCTGAAGTTTTTAATTATCAACCTAGGGTTCGTACAAACTTAGAGGTGACAATGTTACATGCACATTAGGTAAATATCTACTCATGTCACCTTCAATCATTGAATTGGGTCAAAGTACATAGAGAGCACTCCTTCAACTAGCTTACAAAGAGAACTTGCATGAAAAGCCAAGATTCTACTCTAATTGCAGGAAGGTAAACATTATCCTAGTTGCATAAATGAAAGTTCCATTCATCAATAGTAAAGCCTAACTACAATTGCAAGAAGGAAAAGGTTATACTAATTCTCAAAATGAATCATTCTATTCTACTTAAAAAAAATAAATTAATATTCTACTTGTAGAATGTAAATCATTACTCTATTCGCAAATTGCTTTGAAAAACAAAGTTTGATCTAATGTGCATGACTAGAGAATATTAAAACATAACTTCAAAAGTCAGGTCTAATCTACTTCAATTGAAGAGTTTCCCTTCTTATCACTAAGTTCAAGGCAATTTAGCTTTAGTAATAGAGTCCTTACACATTTCATAAGAGAATACTCATTGTGATTCAAATCTGAAAATCTTCCTCCTAATTCTAATTGTTGTTTTGTACTTGAAGTGAAGGAAGGATGGGTCTAGAGTGGTCTTGAGACTTCTCCAATCATGGATTTAAAGCGTGGAGGTCATTATTAAATCCAAAAATTCAAAAATAGGTACCTTAAAGAAAATATCGCCAAGTTTAGATGTACACCAACAATGAACCTTTCATTAACATAAAATGGAGTTCAAATCATTAGGGGAATTTTGAGTTCTAAAATGGGCCTCCTAAGAAAAATCTACAAATAAAATAAACTTTATAAGAACCAATAGGATTCAAAATGATAATGTCAACCATCGGGGATGATTCACCATTTTTGGAGTAAAAAAGTAAAAAGATTAAGATATAATAAAATAATAAAACTACTTTTTCAACTCATATTTTCAACTTATATCCCTAAGGTTTTACTCAAATTTCGAGTGGGAGTACTCATTGGACGCAGAATTTAATTCCTCATCCAAGGAGTACCCATTTTGCATACTTTTGATGGACCCTGCTACAATAAAAATGAGAAATACATTATTGCAATTGCGTTTTTCATGTATTTCTCATTTTTCATGTAGCAGGGTTTGAAATTATTTTATTATTTCCACTATTATTTTGTAATTTCCTTAGGAGGCCCATTTCAGACCTAAAAACTCCCCTAATGACATCATATCAAAATGGAAATAACAATCTCAAGTACTTGTCTCTCAATAGCTTTTCCTAGCTCCAAAAGTATGAATCCTAATGAGCCCTTAGGCCTATTTATTTATACAAAAGATGATTGATGGGAAGCTCCCTTGGAACGAGGGTCGCTTCCCTCCAAAATTTTCAAAATAATTGATCTAGTTCCCTTATATCCTCTCATGAACTTGAGTTCATCGAATTTCAGCGGACCTCAAGTTTTAGATGAGTGTAGTTGAGTGATTCTAGGGATCACTTCGAGTCAAAAGGGAGTAAATGTAGGGGAAAAGCTTCATACACTTCCTTTAGTTGTCTCCAACGTTCCTCTACATCATAGATTACTAAAAACTGCTTGTCTGCTTGCACATAAACCACATTAGGCCATGAAGTATGACAAACACCCTTTAGTCTTCCTACTAAGCACATTATAGCAAAAAATGTAAATTAATGTGAGGAAGAAGATTTGTATAGGTTGTGCGATAGCAAAATGGGCCTTAAAATATACCTATTGATGGGAACCATCATCAACCCCTATTGAAAGTGTTTCTCATCCTCAGAGCAACTTAATCACTAATGTGTAGTTCATGTATGTCCTTGGTGGCCTCGCTGACATCCCAAGGCATCTAATATGTTTTTCCTTCCCATAGATAAAACCCCGTATTGGCTTCTATGTTTTCCCACTCACTTTGTTCCTCTACTTGATCTCTTCTCTCCTGTAGGCCCAACAAGGGAGCATTGAGTTTGAGCCCTATCCAATTGATTTTCAACCTTTTAATTATTTTTTTGTAGAGTGGAGTTCGTTCCAGGGCATTCCTCAACCTCTCAGGGGAGTGATACTCTCTGATTTGCAGACTATGGGACAGAGCATGTCATCTCCTTTGGCAAGCCTTCAAGCTCTCAGCTCCCAACAACCTAAAGGTATTCTTGAAATGGAGGATATATTGTTCTTGTGTTGCCATGTAGAAAGGGGAAAATTGGGGATCAAAAGTGATGATGTTATGGTTACTGATGTTAGCCTTGGGGCTTATCAACTCTGCCCTAATTTATAGGGGCTCACTTGCTTCCTTGACCATAATTTTCCTTGCTTCCTCGGCCCTTGTTTCTTCATGTGTCTGCCTAGAGGCTAGTGCCATCAGTTGTACATCCCCAAATTTTGAGTTGGGGTCCCGAAATTTCATGTCTGTGAGGACATGTTGTGCATATAGAATTTAATCAATTTGGCTTTATCCTCAATGCTCACCTACAGGAAAAAGTTAATGAACCTCTTATAATCCTGAAATGGTAGAGAGCCATATTGTGCCAATGTTTTGATTTGAAATTGCAGCCATTATTCCTTGATAAAAAATGGCATAGGATTTGGATGGTTTCTTGCATTGGATGGCCTCCATAGAAAAACATTCCATGGTGGCAAGTTGTGCCTCTTTTTCCTATAGTTTCTCTTTCAACCTCTTATTTTACAACAACGGTTTCTCCTTCATGATTGATTCCATTATCCTCAAGTCAAACAATTCCTTTTCCATTTGTTGCAACTTTTCCTCCATGAGCCCCACATCCTCTACTTTCTTGGATTTTACAATTTTCATCCACTAGTGAGTTCTGCCTCTCTCTTTTTCTAGCTCAAAGAAGAGGGGAATTGCAAATTTCGTAGGCATAATCCCCCCACCCTCAATAAATTTGTGTTAGGATCCAAAATCAAGTTGAGGAGTGGGACCATGGAGTCATTGTATACCTTATACCTCCTCTTGAGTAATTGTTATCCCTTCTTGTAGCTCTTTTTCTTGATCCTGTAGAAAATTGTATTTTCCTATAATTGTTTTGTTCCTTCCTGTAGCAGCTTTGTTTTCTCCTGTAGCAGCATTGTTTTCCCTTATATCTACCTCGTTTGTTCCTTCAGTTGCTTGGTTATGGGTGCCCTAGTGGTTAGAATTCTCATGGATTTCAAAGGTTATTTACCCTTGGCTTTAGGAGAGGTGACCTCCTATATTTTCCCTTCACTAAGTCCCAATTCTTCCTCTTGGTGGCTAGCCAATTCATCAATTTTGATTGGGACCATCGAGGGAGGTTGAGGCTTCCCTTACTTTGTTTTGGCACTCTTTATTCTTTTGAAGTATAAGGGGGCCTACATGGGTTTCCTTTTCTTGGGCTTGATAGGTGTGCTAAGTGTGGTCAAGGTAGAAACCACCTCTTGTGATGTGTTTCTTGATGAGAGGCTTAACTATTGCTTTTTCTTCCTCTTCTTCCTATGCCTAAAAGGTTCTTTATGGGCGTACTCTTTTGACTTTTGCTTCCAATTTTCTTCTTTCCTTTCTTCTCCAGCTCTTCCTCCAACCTCTTTTGTATTTTCCTCAACTTCTTCCTCTTCCTCTTCTATCAATTCTTTTTCATCTTCTTGCCTACGTCCAACGCAACATTTTGGTGTCTCTTCTTGCTATGTTATGTTGAGGGTTTGTGTTTCAGTGAAGGCCTCCATATCCATGTCCACAAAGTCAGTCCACAACACAGGGACCTTTAGATGACTTAAGGAATTCATGACATTGAGCTTAATGAGGTCATGATGGGAAATGTATTGGTGCTTCCCTTCCCTCACTCTCTTGCTCATTTTGATTATGGTCTACAGGAGTAAATGTGGAACATTGAGCCTACTTGGAATTCGTAACTCTTCCTAGAACCTCAGCTCATTTAATAGCCTAAATTGATAGGCATACAAAATAATCGACCACCATTCACAGGATATGTACTTAAGTATGCTATAGGCCACTTCATCCCAAGGGTAGAGGAGGTTGTTAAAATTTCTGTTTTCCCACCCCGGTTTTCAGTTTCTCCTTATTTCTCCCATGTAGTTAAATGCCCTTTCCCATAACCATACATTCAACAAGCTGGAAAAAATAAATTTTGCTGAAAACACAAATTCTGGAAAATTTACAGAATGCTGGAAATTGCAGAAATAAAAATCAGCAGTAATAAACAGCCATAAAAACACATTAAAACACTGATATTTTTGGTCAACGTGACCCTGGAAAAACCCCCTACAACTCTTGGGGAAAACCAGTTTGAGAGCTCTTCTTTATTTCTGAAAAATGTCTTTTTACAGGTAGAAAATTTCAGCAAAAATTACAGCAAAATTTTTTTTATTTTCAGCAAGCAAACTTATCCGTTTTCAGCCCAACGGACCACCTGAAACTTCTCAGTTTTTAGCAAAAAAAATCAGCTTTTTTTCTGCTTGTTCTTGCTGCTGTTCTGCTTGTCTTTCTGCTGTTCTGACTTTGCTGAAGAGCTGCCTGGTATGTGTGCCAAACTGCTGCCTCTTTCTCCTTCTTGTCCAGAAATCTCCCTTGCTCTCTTGCTCTCCTTCTCCCAATCTGCTCATGAAAGAATGAATGATCTTTTCCTCCTTTTCCTCCTTTAATATAACTCCAAGTGACTTTTGGGTGATCCAGATGACTTTTGGGTGATCTCTAAATCCAATGGCTGAAATAGATTTAGATCAATGGCTGAGATTAAATGCACATTTAAATCTCACTTTCTATTTTTTAATTCACCCCACTTTAATAAAGACCCACTTAGTCATTTATTTCCAAAGTCACTTTTCCTTTCTAATTTTTCATTGACTTTATAAAAGTCACTTTAAAATTAGACTTAGTAACTTTATCACTTAAAGTGACTTTTAAATTAGATTTTAACTTTATAAAAAATTATAAAGTCACTTTAGGAGAAAAATTAAAATCTTTTGGACACTTTTCCCTAGGCCAAAGATCAAAGCCTAAGGGAACCACCTGTCCTCCGGTACCAAATTTCAACACACATTAGGGTTTTTCCCTGGCTGATGCCACAACTTGTGTCCTCTTGTCTTGGCTTGTCTTCTGTGATTTATATTTATGTTCTATCTACAGTTTACTTTAATGCTGATGTGATTTCTAATCTAGAAAAGATATTGAGCTAACTGTGAAAATTGAAATACATTTCTCTAGCATAGAACATACCTAAAATTAACATGGTATCAGAGCTGAGGTGAAGACAATGCCCAAGCAAGAGTGAAAGAGAAATCACCGAAGATGGTTTGGAAAGGACAAAAGGATCAGTGGATTCCTCATCCCTCTTCAAATTCATCGAGGGTGAAGTCGAAGTAGAGAATATTATCAGAATGGCGCAACAAAAGTTTCTGATGGCCTACCTAAAGATCACTTCAATGGGAAGTCTAAATCTAAGGGTGGAAGGCCAGGTAGATGCCTTGGTTGTAATAAGTTCGACCATTATGCGAAGGAGTGTCTGAATGGCAAAGACAAATCTCTTGATGAAGATAACAATCATTCCAGGGACATCTTCAATGATCAAAGGAATGACAGGTAATGCAGGTCATCAAGGAAATGAATGACTCTTCAAAGAAAGCAAGGAACCCTAGGTATGAAGAATCAAATGTTGTTTTTGTTAAGATAAAGAAGCATTATCTTGTATTGGCCCTCTCCTTCAGATTCTTTGGGAATCTGGCTTATTGATTGTAGTGCTTCAATGCACTTCATCGGATAGTAGGGTGCACTCTCTAATTTGGTAGAGATGGAAACAATCATGGGATTATACTTGGAGCCGATGCCACCTATCCCGGAAAGGGTGTAGGGAATGTTACCCCTCAATTGAATGAGGGTAACTCGATTCATTTGCAGAATCTCCTTTATGTACTTCATCGCAAGAAAAACATGGTGTCCATTTCGGCAATGGAAGTAAAAGGTTACAGGGTGGCACTCATTGATGGAAAGGTATGTGTTTGGAAATAGATTTTTTAAAGATGTTTTTGATTTCAGGGTTGTATCAAGTTGCAGGAAGTCCACTAGGGACCATGTCCATTGACACATAGCACCGAAGGTATGTGAGTCAGATGGTGACAGGGATGCCTGAATTCAAAAAGAGCATGAAAGTACATGTCTAAGATGTACCGAAGGAAAATTTTACAAGGGGCCATTCCCCTCATGTAGCAAGTCCACAGGTTTGGAACAACTTGAGGGGTTTGAGATTCATGATCGAGAATCTCATGTATATAGGTGGAAGAAAGCCCTCTATGGCTTGAAGCAAAACAACCCAGGCATAGTATGAGAGGATTGATTGCTGTCTGATGAAGCTAAGATTCACTAGGAGTGAAACCGATCCAAACCATTACCCAAAGGTTGTGGATGATATACCTCTCATATTGGCACCTTATGAGGACGACCTATTTCTGACAGGTGCAGAACCTCTCATTTGCAGAAGTAAGAGGGATTTGGATTCCGAATGTGGAATGATAAACTAAAAGCCTGTGACTACCTCGAGGATCTTAACTTTCAGAAGTTATATGGTAGTGATGTCGGACCATATTTGGGAAATGCCTCTGAGTTTCATAAACTCATTCGCGTTGATGTTCTTGGTGAACTTCTGTTCGAACATACGTTTTGCAGTTAGCATGGTGAGCTCATATTTGGTTGAGCCTCACTGGATTGGTTCTAAGAATATTATGAGATATCTTTAGGGCACAATCTCTCATAGATTGAGATACACTACCAGAAATATAAAACTGCATGATTATTTGAATGCTGATTGGGCAGGCAATGTGGTGGACCGTAAGAGCACTTCCCAGTGCTGTTTCTCCTTGGTATCTACTTCGATGATGTGTTCTCCATGATGATTATGTAGAAAGAAATTAGTTCTCCTGTGAGGTATGGATGATGTGTTCTCCATGACGAGTATGTAGCAGGATGATTAGTTCTCATGTGAGGTCTGGATGATGTGTTCTCCATGACGATTATGTAGTAGGATGATTAGTTCTCCTATGAGGTCTGGATGATGTGTTCTCTATGACAATTGTGTAGTAGGATGATTAGTTCTCCTGTGAGGCCTGGATGATGTGTTCTCCATGGCGATTGTGGAACAATATGATTCACTCTCTTGTGGGACAGGATGATTTACTCTCCTGTGGATAGGATGATTCGCTCTCTTGTGGATAAGATGATTCGCTCTCTTGTGGGACAAGATGATTCGCTCTCCTGTGGACAGGATGATTAGTTCTCCTGTCGAGGCATCCTACCCATGCAGTCCGAGACTCATGGGAAGTACCTCTCATCTGATCAATGAGCAGGGAAATGAGGATAGGGACCATAGTAGTATCGATGGATGCATTGTTGTATCTACCGTACTCCCTATGCTAGGATGACCTTCATTGATCTGGGATCAATGATACTGGTCTAGGACCAATGGTAGGAGTTGTACCCACTATGACATTGACTTCGTGTTAGTAGAGGATTGGTCTGGGACCAATGGTACATACTCTTAGACTAACTTCGAGTCAGTAGAATACTTGTCTGGGACCAGTGGTAGGAGTTGTACCCACTATGACACTCACTTCAGGTTAGTAGAGGACTGGTCTGGGACCAGTGGTACATACTCTGAGACTGACTTCGAGTCAGTAGAATAGTAGTCTGGGATGAGTTGTAGGAGTTGTATCTACTATGACATTGACTTCGGGTTGGTTGAGGACTAGTCTGGGACCAGTGGTACACACTCTGAGACTGACTTCGGGTCAGTGGAGAATGGTAGGATACATTCTCGATGAATTCTTCTTCTTCATGGTTTCTGTAGAGCAGAGCTGAGTAGAGAAAAGCAAAGCCAGCAGAGCAGAGCAGAGCCAATAGAGCAGAGTAGAGCCAGTAGAGCTGAGCTGAGCAAAGCAGAGCCGACAGAGCTAAGCAGAGCCAGCAGAGCTGAGTAGAGCAGAGTAGAGATAATAGAGCTTAGTAGAGAAAAGCAGTGCGAGGGCACTGATGGCATAGATAGTACAATCAGGACATATGGATCAATGGATGGAGTTCTCCCTAGTTGAGAGGGAGTGTTAAAATTGGCAACTAGGGCCAAACTCCATGTAATTCATCTTATTAATGGAAGCTGATATTTGTATTGGATCCCTCTCATTGAGAGGTGTAGGATTGATCTACAGATCATCCGATTCCGATAAGTATTGATGAATTTATTTATGTTATAAAATAAATTGTGAAGTCGTCCAACAACTTCAGTAGGCTCAGAAGCCAAATAGACATGTCTATTCATCATCTTTGTTATAGTATAAATAGAAGAGGATTTGAAGTCATTTGTCACACGAACACTCACTCTTGTTATCTCACTTCATCCTGTTTTGGGTTTGATGAAGTTGAGAGCTAGAGGGAGTGCCCTAGGGTATATGATGCCCTAGATAACATGCCCTAGATCTAAATGCAGTCATGGGAGAATAAGCTCTACATTGCTCAAAAGTCTGGAAAAGCTGGAAAAGCTTAAACTACCGGAAAATCCACAAAAGCCTAAAAAGCTGGAAAAGTCGGAACTGCCAGAAAAGCCAGAAAAGCTAGAAAAGTCGGAATTTCCAGAAAAGCAAGAAAATCTGGAATTGCCGAAAAAGCCAGAAAACCTGGAACTGTCAGAAAAGTCGAACAAGTCGAAATTGCTAGAAAAGCTGGAACTACCGGAAGATCTGGAACTACTGGAAGAGTCGGAAAAGTGAGAACTGTCAGAAAATCTGGAAAATCCGGAAGTGCTGGAACTGCCAGAAGAGACAGAAAAGTCAGAACTATTGAAAAATATGGAAAATCCAGAAAAGCTAGAATTGCCAAAAAAGCCGAAATTGCGCAAAAGCCAGAACTGTCGGAACTGTTGGAAAAGTTGGAACATCCAGAACTGTCGGGAATAGCCGGAACAACAAGAGCATCTGTCTTCGAAGGAGAGCATCATGCAAGGGACAACTAACTAACATTGGGATAGTTGTATGGTACTTAGCAGCAACCTAAGGACAACAAGCATGCTAGGGACAACAAGCAAGCAAGGTGCAGCCAACACATAGGTTAGGATGGAAACATGGTGCAGCAATGGCACATAATGAAGTATAGTGATGGGTACAGTCATGATTGATGAAGCGTGATGAGATGCAACATAGTGATGATGGGTGCAGCATGGTGCAATGCGGTGAGGTGCAACATGATGATGAAATGCAGTACAACGATAGGTGAAGTAGTCACCTTGGAGAATCAATTGAAGCAATATGTCTTCAACTGATCTCATGCAGATATCAGAAAGTCAAAATGTTGACTTCTATTGTAAATGTACTCTCTCTCCCTCTCTCTTTCTCTGTTGAACTTTGAAGAACATAAAGGAAGAATTGATCAAGGGTTTCCCCACATTGGGGTTTGTCCCTGGCTGGCACCACATCTTGTGTCCTCTTTTCTTGGCTTGTCTTCTGCGATTTATATTTATGTTCTATCTGCAGTTTACTTTAATGCTGATGTGATTGCTAATCTGGAATAGATATTGAGCTAACTGTGAAAATTCAAATAAATTTCTCTAGCATAGAACAAACCTAAAACTAACAATTATGAACAACTAGGAGGGTCGAGTTATTTCTCAAATAAGGTTGAGTTATTGCCTCATTTCTCCAAGGGTCACTATATTATCACACTCAGAATTTACAATGCTAAAGATTTGTCAAATATTGAAGTGATTTCTTTGCCCATAATTAGAGCAAGTTTATTGTGCACCAGGGAGAGGCTAATTTCTACTCTAAAGGAGGGCTGGTTTATTACCTTTTTCCCATAAAATTCTAGTGCCCAAAAGTGAGTTATATCTCCATTTCTATGGAAGAACTAAATTTTTTCTTATTTCTAATAGTGGGTCATCTTTCCAACTAGACATACTCTATGTGCAAAGGCAATTCCTTTCCTTGCTAAATTTGAGTTCCTAAGATGCACATGGGGGTAACACTATTTACGAGATTGAAGGAAACATTTTAATGGGTCATTCTAGACTTAAGAGGGCCATGTTTATTATTTAAAGGCATAGATAAATCAAAATTACAAAAGGTTGAGTTGCTGGTTTGAATGCTTGTACTTACAGCTAGTTCTTGGATTGATATTTTTGGGGGAGAAGGGTCGATTATTGAACTATTCTAGGAGCCATTATACCTGAATATTTCACCATTGAAACCATTCACAAAGTGACTGAAATCACTGAAGTAATTCTTTGGTTTGTACACGTTGTATTTCAGGCAAGATATATATTATTATCTCTACGTAAGATAAGATTATATTTCTGGTTGAATTCTAGGTTTGAACAACCACTCACAGTCAAATATTTCTTTATTGTCTACTGGTATGTCTTATCTTCTTCCACGCATTATTATTGAAGAATACATTCTCAGTAGTATGTACCCTTGCAAAACTTAATACAAGTCTTACATTGTTGGGTTAAATAATTTTTCATGGTAAATTTGTGATATTGTGCTCATGTTATTTACACAAAATACACCTACATCCCTTAGCTTTCAAAGTGTTTGACAAAACATCTCTAAGACAAACTAAACAAACTCAAAAATTCATTTTGAAAATTAAGATACCTCCATTAGGAACATTATAGTGGTATCAAATCATGATCTTGGCTAGTTCTGAGCCGGGTAACAATATCATGGGCTAATAGGCATGCATGCACAATGAACGGTGAAACTATGGACATTCAAGTCAAGCAAGAAAGATGGAGTAGAGAGAGGATAAAGGAGGAAATAAACAAAAAAAATGAGAAACTTAAAGAACTATGGGCCCAATTGAGTAGCCTTGAGGGGATAAACTAAATCCATCTTCATTTCTATGACAGTGGCCCTAGAGATAAGCATGTCATGGGGATGAAGCAATTCACATCACTCATGGGAGATCAGCCAAAGAAAGGCATATAAAAAATGGTGGGAAAATTAACCCTCACCCGCTTTGATGGTTCAACTAGGAGTTCTGTTAGGAAATGGGTGCAGGAACTGGACACATACATTTGGCTAAACCACACGAGAGAGGTGAATTCCATTAAATATGCTACTTGGAATTTGGATGGAGATGCCATCGAGTGGTGGTACTATGGATTGATCCCTTTGAGTCATGCATGCATCATGTCTTACATGGAGTTCACACAAAGGCACATAGAGAGATTTGACTGATAGGACATAAGACCTCCTCAACAAGAGTGGACAAGACAAGGGAAGTTAGAGGGTGAGACCAGGGGGCGCTTCTACTAGTGGAGACCTAGATTTAGATATCAGGAGCCTGAGGAGGAGATTGAGCATGAGGTTGATGGCATAGAGGAGGGGCATGTAGATGCACCCAAATTGATGCAAGAGTCACCCTTGTTGGAGATTCCTTTGATGTCTCCAAATGAAAACTTGGGAGAGGGAGTAGAGCATACACCCGTAGAGACATCTATTTATGAGGCATGATCCATTGTTAAGGTATCCATTTATGAGGTTTCCAGGGTCATGTCTGAGTATTCAGGTGATAGTAGCCCACAACAGACTGGTGAGGTACCTGGAGACATATCCTTTGATGAGGTGTTGATAGGTATTGAGGCATCCAAGTCCATGACAAATATTTTGGATGAAAACCACCTACAACTGACTGGTGAGGATGTTTTGCATGATGGGTTATATATGGAGGAGCAGTTGAAGGTTCAATTTGAGCCCGAGGTGGAGGATGAGAAACCGTCTTTGGGACAAGCCATTAATTGGTGACAAAGCAAAGAGCACATGATGGGACTTCAACACAATTCACTTCAGAGGCACATTGACATGGCTTTCAACTTTTTTTTCTCACCCCAAAGCATTGGACTGAGAGGAGTAGAGTTGTTTAGACATATCATAGGGGATGAACAGGTCAGGAGGGGCGAGTGGCTTGAAATGAGCACTAAACAATGTCAGCATGGAGGGCTTGTTTTGTATAAAGGAGATTGTACATTTGATCCCTCCTTTAGGATTGGATGGAGGGAGGTATTGTGTTAGTACCTGATGGAGCAGGCTAGGTGGTTAGATACATCCATGGCCATAGTTCAATAGAGGCCATGGATTACTGGAGGGGCTCAAGGGTCAGACTGTTGTTGGGATCTAGGTGGGATTCCCCATCACATCATATAGATGGTGAGTGATGGTAGTAGCTGCGTAATGGATCTGGTGGTTGGCCACACACACATTTTCAAATCTCGATCTGATATGTATGTGTAAGCATAAAGATTTTTAACAATTTGCAAGTTAAATTTATATGTGTTTTGGGTAGAGGATCAATTTACTAAACACATAAGCAAGTAAATTTTAAGCACAATTTACAACCAAAGATAGACAAACTAAGCATATTTGAAACACATAACATAAATCATGATAAAGGAGTTCACCCCTCTCTTGGGTTACATCTCCTGGTCCAACTTCCAATGCAGGTCCTCTTTCATTAAAGTGCTCAAAAGTGTGTTTACATCCTTTTACATAGCTCAAAAAACAAAATGGATATCTCCAATGGATCCAACACTGTAAAAATCCCACATTTTGGTTCTTTTTGCACCTCATTTGGCCAAAAGTTGAGTAACTTATGAACGTTTCAAGTTTTTACTCCATTCTACTACTAATCATCCTCCAATTTAGCTTAAACCTGGGTTGAGTGCCCCAAAACTGAAACCTGTGTGAAATTATGTCCTACACACCCACTAGATGGGCGAAATTCTAGGATGGTTAGTCCACCAATTAAGCCCCCAATTTTTAAAATATGGGTCAAGTGGCATGCATATGACCACATAGGGGGCCAAGAATCTAGGGCCTAAATCCAAGCCCCTTTTCTATTATGGTAAGGTCACATGGGTGCACATGTATCATGGGGTTGTTACTCTAGGGGTTGGCCCCTTCCGCACTCGTGCTCTTCATTTTATGGCCGCCATATGGCCTTGGGGTTGGTCCCCTTGGGCTGGCCCCTTCCACAAGTCTTCGGTTCTTTAAGCACTAGGCTTTGTTGATTTGGGTCATAGGCTATGGCCGTGGTCCAATCTAAGGCCTAGCCCCTTTGCCCCCTGCCTACAGTCTCGTGGCACTGGGTTTTCAAGGGGCTAGGGCTTAGCTTGACCCCCTCCCCACAATGGCACATTACAAAAACCTTAAATATAGTTTATCGCCCATAATAATCAAGCAACAACATAGGTAGGCCAGTGAAGGGATTGGTTGGCATATGGTAGGTCTCACGTTCAAACCTTGCAGAGGAAGTTCGTCCTCAACCTTAATTTTAAATGGCCAATAGGAGGCCATGTGGAACCCGGGGATTGGCCCACTTGGCAACTCTTGATTGGTCCATCCAATCACCCCTTGAACCAATAAAATGCCACCAAATTGAACCAATAAAAACATGCCACTTGTCCTCATCCCATTGGATGATGGGAGGCATAGTAACCCTGCCCCAAACATTGCCTAGTCAGCATAAAAATTATTGACTAGGCATCCCTGCAAACTCATTTCTAAAATTTTAGTTGTTTAGCAAATTGACCAGAACATGACATCAAGAGCATACGATATCAGTTTTGAGTGAAATGAGCCATGTTGGACTCGAATCGTCGAGACCTATCCAACCATTTAGGTGTCAGGCATTTTTGAGCACTTTGAATTTTGAGCAGTAAACTGATCCCCTAGATCACTTCTCCCCGTTGGAAGCTTTTGAACATCCAAAAGATCTTTATTAGTGAACAAATAGATGAGGGTATAGTTCCCTCACCCTTCTAGTCTCAATCCACTTAACTTTGCTTGAATTTTTCACTTTGAGCTTTTCATGAAAGTACATCACTTTGTCTGATTTTGGAGTCCCGTATTTTCTGTCAACAATGACATCTTTATGAAATTTTTCAAGATATGCAGAACATAAATCTTCCTTTGAAGGAATATGCACATTCCCTCCTTGGTATTCAATCAATCTAAACTTAAACAATTTCAAATTCACTTCACCTTGAACATTGTCGTCATAATGATGATTAGCATGTCTGGCGTTTCACTTGGCTTGACTCTTTACCAAATGTGATCGCCATCACCATGCATCATCCTTCTTCAAAGCCAAAAAATTATGAAACACACAAGAAGATGTTTTGGGCCCAATGCAATCTTTTTCAAACATCCTTTTCATTTTATTTTTGACCTATGCATGCTTTAACACTAGCATCTTGTTCACACCAATGTTCAATAATGAAGCATCATGTTGCAATTGCATTTCATTTTGTTTACCTCTTTTAGAAGGAAACTTGCTAGAATCCTAAAACATATTATCAAATGAATTAGGAACATCAATGAAATCATATTTCAAACTTGATTCATAGCCTTGAAATGCTTTAGGTTCCTCAACATATTTGTGATTAAACATTAACAATGCAAAATTCTGACTAGCATTAACAATTCTCCTCATTTGTCCAACATTCATAAGAGATGA
This sequence comes from Pinus taeda, assembly GCA_000404065.3. Taxonomy (NCBI): domain Eukaryota; kingdom Viridiplantae; phylum Streptophyta; class Pinopsida; order Pinales; family Pinaceae; genus Pinus; species Pinus taeda. The sequence continues at coordinate 21,916 of APFE031596358.1, read as the reverse complement.
ACTCAATTTATTGTTATGTTCTCTAAAGATGCATTCAATGCCATTCTTGAACAAATGATATTTGTTCTCATGGCGAAAATAGCTCTCCTATCATAAAAATGTGGACTTCCCAAAACAATACCACATATATCAAGTGGAACTACATCAAGTTCAACCTCTTCAAGAAAGTTTGCAATGATTGCAAATCTAAGTATGCATTTCTTTGTCACCTATAATTTTTCATTCTAACATACCGGACCTAAAGGATAAGTTTTAGGACGAGGAATGGTTTCTAAATTTAACTTGACAATTTCTTTTGAGATACGATTTTCTTGTGAACCATTATCAAACATTGTATATATCTTGGTATGTTTTAAAATGAATCTAATGTGGAAAAGGTCTATTCTTGTTTCTTCATATTGAGTATCATTGAGAAAATTTGAAGAACTAGTACTTGCAATATCCTTAACTTTAAAACCAAAGGCTTTGATCTTTGTTTCATCCCCGGAAATAGAACCTAAATCATGTTGGGTAGTTGCAACTGTCTTCTCTTTCTCCTTGTTTTTAAAGTTTTTGGGTCTCATTTCTAAATGAAGTTTCCAAAAATTATCTTCATCATGGCCCTCTTTGGAACAATGTTTACATGCGATATTTTCTCCTTCTTTCTTAACTGCAACATTCTTCTTCCCTTTTCCTTTTTCTCCAGACTCAAAGGATTTCTCACTAGTTTCTTCAGAGAAATTTTTCCCTCTTGCCTCTAAATAAGTTGCTTGTACACAAACTTCATCTAGTTTTGTAGGATTAAACATGAGAATGGTATGTCTCTAGTAACTATGCAATCCTCCAATGTATTTGAGCAAAGTATCTTGAGAAGACAAATCTATGCCCAAAATTAAAGCCCCTTTTCTAAATTCTTGAGTATAAGATTGCACATTTTCCCCTTTAGCTTGCCTCAATTCTTTCCAATCTATAATATCTTTTTGCATATATGCTAATGGATAAAAATTCCTTCTTATTGCAACAATAAAATCATTCCAAGGGGATAAAACCATACCATGTTTCTTCATTTACTCTTGATTTTTGGCTTCCCACCAAATAAGTGCTACAACCTTCCAATCTAAGAGAAGCAAGCTGAATCTTGGTTTCATCATCTTTGATTCTTTTTATCCTGCAATACACTTCAATCTAACGAACCCAATTTTCCAATCTCTCTGCATTTACCTCTCCATTATACATAGGAAATTCAAACTTAATATCAATCTTAACCAAAGGATTTTTACCATGACCCCTTGGAAAATTTGGAGGTGTTTGTGAAAGGGTAGAAGAAGTATAAGATGAGGATCAATATGAGGATGAGGATGATGATGGAGGTGAAGGTGGTGGTTTGTCACCATTCCCTCCATTCCCTTTTGGAGGCTTGTCTCCTTTTCCTCCATCTCCTTTTGTAGGATTTGAGCTCTCTCCATATAATCGGGAATTCATCTCCTCATAAAGAACCATAACCTCCTCAAACATCTCAAAGAATTATTTTATGAAAGTTTTCTCATCTTCAGACATCCCTTCATGACCTTCTTCATGTGCCATGAATATTGAAGCTTGAAGTGTTTTTTTTCTCCTTGAAATAATTTGATATCTTGGTTCCACAAGTTCTCCTTCTCCTCTTTTGAGCGTCAACCTTGTAAGCATTAGAAAAATACTTGTAAACAAATCAAACCTTCACAATAACCTATTGTGCTGAATGTGTGAATTTGAAGATTTTAAACAATTTGCAAGTGAAAATTATATGTGTTTTGGGTAGAGGATCAGTTTACTAAACACATTAACAAGTAAATGTCAACCAAAATTTACAGCCAAACAGAGACAAAATAATCATATCTGAAACACATAACATAGATCATGATAAAGGAGTTGACCCCTCTCCTGGGTTACATCTCCTGGTCCAACTTCCAATGCAGGTCCTCTTTGATTAAAATTATTAAAAGTTTGTTTACATACTTTTACATAGCTCAAAAAGAAAAACTAACGTCTCCAATTGATACATCACTGTCAAAAAATCCCATTTGGCCAAAAATTGAGTAAGTGATGACTATTTCAAGTTTTTACTCCATTCTACTACTAATCATCCTCCAATTTGGCCTAAACTTGGCTTGAGCACCCCAAACCCGGAACCAGTGCAAAATTTTGTCCTACACTCCCACCCTACGGTAAAAATTATAGGATGGTTAGTCTACCCATTAAGCCCCCAATTCCGAAAATCTTGGTCATGTGGCATGTATATGACTACATAGGGGGACGAGAATCTAGAGTCTATGTCTGATCCCCCTTTCCATTGCGATAAAGTCGCATGGGTGCACATGTTTCATGAGGCTGGTCCCCTAGGGGATGCCCCCTTCCACACCCATGCTCCTAGTTTTATGGATGCCATATGGCCTTGGGGTTGGCTGCTTTCCACAAGACTTCGGTTCTTTAAGTGTTGGGCTCTATCGATTTGGGTCGCGGGTTGTGGCCATGGCCCCCCGCTTATGGTTTCATGGTGTTGGAGTGGTCAAGGAATAGGGCTTAGCCTGACCCCCTCCCCCCAATGGTGCATTACAAAAACCTTAAATATAGTTTGTCGCCCATAATAATCAAGAAAAAATGTAGGAAGGCTAGTGAAGGGCTTGGTTGGCATGTGGTAGGTCTCGCGTTTGAACCTTGCAGACGTAGTTCGACCTCAACCTTAATTTTACATGGTCAATAGGAGGCCACATGGTAACTAGGGATTAGCCCACGTGGCAATTCTTGATTGGTCCACCAAATTGAACCAATAAAAACATGCCAGTTGTCCTCATCCCATTGACTAATGGGAGGCACAATCACCCTGCCCAATCATTTCCCAGTCAATGTACCAAATGCTAACTGGGAATCCCTGCAAACTTAAAAATTTAGTTGTTTAGAAAATCGATTTTAACATGATATCGGGAGCATATGATATCGATTTCAAGTGAAATGAATTGAGTTGGATTCAAATCTCCAAGACCTATCCAATCATACATGTTTCGAGAATTTTTTATCACTTTGAATTTTGAGCACTAAATTGATCCCCTAGATCACTCCTCCCCATTGGAAGCTTTTGGATCTCCAAAAACTCTTTATTAGTCAAAAAATAGATGAAAGTATTGTTCCCTCACCCTTCTAGTCTCAATCCACTAAAATTTGCTTGAATTTGTTAGTTTGCGATTTTCATGAAAGTACATCACTTTCTGTGATTTTGGAGTCCCAGAGTTTCTGTCAACGATGAAATCTTTATGCAACTTTTCAAGATATGTAGAACAAAAAAATACCTGAAGGAATATGCACATTCCCTCCTCAATCATCAATCAATGTAAACTTAAACAAATTCAAATTCACTTCACCTTGGCCACTGTCACCATAATAATGCTTAGCATGTCTAGCCTTGCACTTGGCTTGACTCTTTACCATATGTGATCGCCATCACCATGCACCATCCTTCTTCAAAGCCAAAACATTATGAAACCCACAATAAGATGTTTTGGGACCAATTTCCTCTTTGTCAAATAGCCTTTGCATTTCGTTTTTACCTCTGCATGTTTTAACACTAGCATCTTGTTCACACCAATGTTCAACGATGAAGCACCCTGCTTCAATTGCATTTCATTTTGTTTACCTCTTTTAGGAGGCAATTTGTTAGAATCCTAAAACATCTTATCACTTGAATTATAAAACTCAATGAAATCACGTTTAAAACTTTATTCATATCCTTGAAAGGCTTTAGGTCCTCAACATCTTTGTGCTTGAACATTAACAATGCAAAATTCTGACTAGCATTAACAATTCTCTTCACTTGTCCAACATTCACAAGAGATGAACTCAATTTATTGTTATGTTCTCTAACAATGCACTCAATCCCATTCTTGAACAAATGATATTTGTTCTCATGGTGATGAAAAATAGATCTCCTATCATAAATATATGGACTTCCCAAAAAAATACCACATATATCAAGAGAAACTACATCAAGTTTAACCTCATCAAGAAAGTTTGCTGTGATTGCAAATCTAAGTATGCATTTATTTGTCACCTACAATTTTGCATCCTCACATACCAAACCTAAAGGATAAGGTTTAGGATGAGGAATGGATTCTAAATTTAACTTCTTGACATTGTCTTCTGAGATAAGATTTGCTTGTGAACCATAATCAAACAGTGTATCTATCTTGGTATGTTTTGAAATGACTCTAATGTGGAAAAGCTCCAATTTTTTTTTTTAATTGAGTATCATTGAGACACTTTGAATAACTATTACTTGCAATGTCCTTACCTTTAAAACCCATGGTTGTGATATTTGTTTCATCCTCGGAATTAGAACCTAAATCATGTTGTGTAGTTGCAAATGTCTTCTCTTTCTCCTTGTTTTTAAACTTTTTGGGTCTCATCACTAGATGAAGTTTCTAGCAATGATCTTCATCATGGCCCTCTTTATAACAATGTTTACATGTGATCTTTCCTCCTTCTTTATTAGCTGCAACATTCTTCTTCCCTTTTCCTTTGAACTTACCCTTTCGTTTTTCTCTAGACACGGAGGAACTCTCACTAGTTTCTTTAGAAACATTTTTCCCTCTTGCCTCTAAATGAGTTGCATGTACACAAACCTCATCTAGTTTTGTAGGGTTAAACATGAAAATGGTATGTCTCAAGTAACTATGCAATCCTCCAATGTATTTGAGCAAACTATATTGAGAAGACAAATCTATGCCCAAAATTAAATCCCTTTTTATAAATTCTTGAGTATAATATTGTACATTTTTCCCTTTAGCTTGGCTAAAGTTTTTCCAATCCATAATATTTTTCTGCGTATATGCTAATGGATAAAACTTCCTTCTTATTGCAACAATAAAATCATTCCAAGAGGATAAACCTTACTGTGTTTCTTCATGTCCACTTGAGTTTTGGCTTCCCACCAAATAAGCGTTGCACCTTCCAATCTAAGATAAGCAAGTTGAACCTTGGTTTCATCATCTTTGATTCTTTGTATCCTGCAATACACTTCAATCTAATGAACCCAATCTAAGTATCTAAGCTTGTAGTGATTGCAAATCCAAGTATGCTTTTCTTTTTCACCTAAAATTTTGCATTCTCACATACCCAACCTAAAGGATAAGGAATGATTTCTAAATTTAACTTCTTGACATTGTCTTATGAGATAAGATTTGATTGTGAACCACTATCAAACAATGTATCTATCTTGGTATGTTTTGAAATGGATCTAATGTGGAAAAGCTCCATTCTTGTTTTTTCATATTGAGCATCATTAAGATAATTTGAAGAACTAGTACTTGCGATGTCCTTACCTTTCAAACCCATGGCTATGATCTTTGTTTAATCCTTGGAATTAGAACCTAAATCATGTTGTGTAGTTCCAGCTGTCTTCTCTTTCTCCTTGTTTTTAAACATTTTGGTTCTCATCTCTGGATGAAGTTTCCAACAATGATCTTCATCATGGCCCTCTTTGGAACAATGTTTACATGTGATATTTTCTCATTCTTTCTTAACTGAAACATTCCTTTTGAACTTAACCTTTCCTTTTTCTCCAAACTCAAAGGAACTCTCACTAGTTTCTTCAAAAACATTTTTCCATCTTGCCTCTAAATGAGTTTCCTGTACACATACTTCATCTATTTTTGTAGGGTTAAACATTAGAATGGTGCATGTTAAGTAACTATGCAATCCTCCAATGTATTTGAGTAAAGTATCTTAAGAAGACAAATCTATGCCCAAAATTAAATCCATTTTTCTAAATTCTTGAGTATAAGATTGCGCATTTTCCCCTTTAGCTTGCCTAAAGTTTTTCCAATCCATAATAGCTTTCTGAATATATGCTAATAGATAAAAGTTCCTTCTTATTGCAACAAAAAAATCATTCCAAGAGGATAAAAAATTACCATGTTCCTTCATGTCCTCTTGATTTTTGGCTTTCAACCAAATAAGTGTTGCACCTTGCAATCTAAGAGAAGCAAGATGAATCTTGGTTTCATCATCTTTGATTCTTTGTATCCTGCAATACACTTCAATCTGACGAACCCAATTTTCCAATCTATCTGCATTTACCTCTCCATTTTACATAGGCAATTCAAACTTAATATTAAGCTTAAGAAAAGGAGTTTTACCATGACCCCTTGGGGAATTTGGAGGTGTTTGTGAAAGGGTAGAAGAAGTATAATATGAGGATGAAGATGAGGATTATGATGATGATGATGGAGGTGAAGGTGGTGGTTTGTCACCATTCCCTCCATTCCCTTTTGGAGGCTTGTCTCCTTTTCCTCCATCTCCTTTTAGAGGCTTTGAGATCTCTCCATACAATCCAAAATTCCTCTCCTCATAAAGAACCTTAACCATCTCATACATCTAAAAGAATGATTTTCTAAAAATTGTCTCATCTTCAGACATCCGTTCAGGAGCTTCTTCATGTGCCATGACTACTTGAAGCTTGATGTGATATTCCTACTTAGTGTTTCACTAAGTGAATATCAAATTTTGCTCAATTTTAGCAATTGCATTCTTTCACTTAGGAGAAGTGGGCATAGGGGACCCAAATTTGATTTTTTTCCACGAGAAGCACCCAAAATTTAGAGTTTGAAGGAAATATTATGGCTTTGGTGGAGTGTGGTTGCCACCAAAAAGGGATTTTTGGCCCACATGGAGAGTACGCTCTCATTGGTGTGAAAAGGGTGAGGGAAATTCGATGTGGGACCACATGGCCAGCCATGGAGGCCAATCAACGAAAGGGAGGGGCTCTCATTTTTCTCATCATCTATAATTTTCAGAAATTTTCTTTTGATAAGATTACGCTTGAGCAGTGAGCCAAGTTTGCATGTGTTGTTCAGCACACCGGGTGTTTCTAAGCAGAAATCCCAGCCCTTGCTTCAGTGGACTTTGAGTGCCAACCTTAGGAGGGAGTTCTACTTCAGTCCAATTCATACCAATAATAAGAAATCAATTTATGAGTTGTGTATTAGTTCTGTTGTGTGGGGTTTAGTCTCGATCAAATCACTAATTCAAATATCATGAGAAAAGGCTATGGGTGGGAGCCACTTATTGGGGATAAAAGTTATCTCAAGGGGTGTCTAGGCTTGATCAAGCCTTGCATAATCCTGGTGACAACATCCCTTAGGTGGATTATGGGTAGATTGTTCTTCCACCTAACATATCTTAGGTGGATTGTGGGTAGATTGATCTTCCATCCAACATCGGGGTTGGACATAGCCTAATTAGATGATATGGGTAATATTATTTTTTATTATCACATGGATGATGTTGTCATTGAGATTCCTTTTTAGATTTAATAGTTCATAACTTGTCTTGGTCGTTGCAACCAATATTGATTCAACTATGTAGTCAAGTGAGTTGTGTAGGATTCGTATTCACAATTTTCCCATCATATGTACTCCTATCATTGCCTTTTCTTTTCAAGGTAATATTGCAGATATGTAGAGCAGAAATATATATTCCTAAGCAGGTAACCATAATTTTTACATGTGAAATCCTACTTCTAATTAACCATGGTTTTTATTCTATCCATGTAGGTATGGTGTAGCTATTATATTCACCCCCCCACCCACCCCCCCCCCCTCATGCATGAATTATTAATCGTGTCTGGGACTTGTGAATTTGATAATTTGGGTGAGCATTGTGAGTGGCATAAATCAATTCTTACACCCCATTTTTCTCAAAGATGATACTCTAAATTTGATATTTCTTGTGAGAATTGTCAGTGACATACATCAATGCTTAGAGCCCATTTTTCTTGAAGTTGGAGTTGCAGGCCAGGTAGAGGTGTTATTGTTCATCTAATACTTAATAAGGTGAAGAAGATGGTATAATGTCTTATAAAGGATATTTTTCACATTGGCATAATTTATGCAATGAATCAATGCAAATTTGTAGATGTGCATGGTAGATATTTCCAAATTTCCGAAGAGATTATTAGAATTCCTTTTGACAACTATGACTGATATTTAGTAACATTGTTGATATGGCTCGCACAAGGAATGAAATAAAATGCAAGAAACTAAATAAAATAGACACATAGAAACATAACAGAGAGCACAATAATATAGTGAAAACCAAACTTCTATTAATAAATGAAATAACAAAACATTATAGAACATAAACTGGCTAGAATGTTGATAAATATCTCTAAACAACGAGAGATGGTGGCTATGTGCATTTGCAAAAGTTGTTACAAGAGCCAAAAATAATGGAATTTTAACATAAAGATATAATCCTAGAGGTACAAAACCCTTACCCTCGAAGATGAAAAAACAAAAGTTTTGCGGGCCTCGAGGTGTTTAGTTAGTACACCAATTTCTCAAGAGTGCAACTTTTGCATATAATATCTATTTGGGGTGTACACCAGTTCATTGGAAAGAACTATCCAAGGACTATAGCTTTCAACTAGGGCTAGGGAATGCCATGACAACCCTTGCCCCCTTAAATTGCCAAAAAAAATTTATTTAGGGCCTCAAAATGGTCTTGGAATTTTGGGACCCAAAAGTCGTAGGAAAAATTCCAAGAAGATAGAGAACCGTTGAGACAATGGAAGAGGTGGGTGGCCATTGATATCCAGTTGTATCAATTCTATGCCTATGTCTCAAGTTGTCGTGAGAAATTATATGGAATGTTTCCACTAGCCGAGAAGAGGTAATATTTTATTTGGCTATGGGCCTATATTTTTAGTAACTATGTTTGGGAGGTATGTCTTGGCTGCCTGCAAGTTAGATTGGATTCATTGTTAAGTTAAAATTATTAGAAATTGGATATGGAAATTAAAGTTGAGACTTAATTGATTTAGTTGGTTTAGTTAGATGACAAATCCTTGCCAAATTAGCAATATATCCTTGAGATGACCTTGAAATGTTAAACCCACTGGGATGCATTCTATGATTAGATAATTTTCCTATTTCAACAAAATTTTACTTAAACGGAAAGATGAATTCATAGCCACTGTCAAACTGAAATTTGAAATGCTAAGCACCTCCTCACACCATATAAAATATAAATCACTTTTTTTAAAACACAAATGAGTATATTGGTATTAAATCTTTGTCGAATCACAACCAAGAAACCCCATAAGTACATCATCAAAGTTGAAACCCATATGGGTATCCAAAAATTCATTGGCTATAACTTCCAAAATACGAAAAGACCAAAAGTTGATAAAATATTTTACTTGAAAAATATACTGAGATCTTAATAGAATAGATACATTGTAACCAGAACATGTAGAGACAAAACATACACAAATTAAAAGGCTTAACCCATTCGCTTGTCACAAAACAAAGAAACACCAAATATCACTTGTTGTCATTGGTATGCAAGTTGAGATCTAAATCACACTTCCCATTAGCATCCTGATGATGAGCCTTTGATGCTTGAGCATCCTTATTGATCTTCGGGTCCATTAGCAAGCTCCTCAAGGCATGCACCTCATCGAGTAGATGAAAAAATTGAAATTGAAGGGACTGCAACTTGTTCGCAAGCTCAATATGGGAATGTATCATTTGGCATAATTTAACTTGCAACTTGTAATCAACCCACTAGAGAGCTTCATGGGAGGAAAGGCAATGCGAACAAGGGATATCCTATGAAGAGATCTTAGAACCCAAGGGATTACTCATTATTCTATGGAAACATGCGGTTTGACCCTTGGTAAAGGGAGGAAGCAACAATGGCTTCTGCTAAAACTTTCCCAAATTGAGAACTATGATGTTCCCAATTTTGTGCATGCAAAAATCACTTAGGAGTTTTGAAATTTTTTGGATAAGATTAAAAAGAAGAAAATATTATTTTGTGAGAAAAGTGAGGTAAATTAGTATTTTATTTGAATGGAAACAAATTAGTATTTTTTTTCGAGAGAGACAAATTATTATTTATTTAAATAGTGGCAAATGTTATTTCAGTGGAAAATGGGCCCCACCAATAAAATAATAAGGAAAAGGAAAATATAGAAGCTAGGAGGAATATCAATGAAGAATTATAAAAGGGAGGAGCAACTCAATTGCAATTCATTCTATTCTATTCCTATGATATCTAATTGACATTGAGAAAAATATCAAGTGAGTTTCAAGATTTTCCAGCGAAACGCAAGCTAATTTCGGTGGACTTTGAGTGCCAACCTAGTTAGATCTCGGGGAATATCATTCCAAATCTTCCATTTGTGTTTACTACGGGATTACAAACTTCCAAATCTACCATTTCATATCTAAATTTTGAAGAGAGATTGTATTTCATCATTTAAGATTATCTTTGAGCAGGGATTATTGTTAAAATTGGAAACTAGGGCCAAAATCCATGTGGGTCATCTTATTAATGGCACCTGATATTTTTATTAGATCCCTCTCATTGAGAGGTGTAGGATTGATCTAAAGATCATCCGATTCCGATAAGTTTTTATGAAGTTATGAATTTATTTATATTATAAAATAAATTGTCAAGTCAGCCAACAACTTGAGTAGGCTCAGAAACCCAATAGACATGCCTATTCATCATTTTCATTTTAGTATAAATAGAAGAGGATTTGAATTCATTTGTCACACACACACTCACTCTTGTGATCTCACTTCATCCTATTTTGGGTTTGATGAAGATGAGAGCTAGAGGGAGTGCCCTAGGGTATACAGTGCCCTAGATAACATGCCCTAGACCTAAATGCGGTCATGGGAGAATAAACTCTACGTTGCTCAAAAAGCCAGAAAAGCTGGAAAAGCTGGAACTACCGAAAAATCCAGAAAAGTCGGAAAAGATGGAAAGGCCCGAAATGCGGAAACGCCAGAACTGTCGGAAAAGCCAGAAAAGCTAGAAAAGACGGAAAAGTCAGAATTGCCAGAAAAGCTGAAAGAGCCGGAAAAGCTGGAATTGCCAGAAAAGCCGGAAAAACTAGAACTGTCAAAAAATCCGGAAAAGCCGGAATTGTCGGAAAAGCCAAAACTGCCAGAACTACTAGAAAAGCCAGAACTACCAAAAGAGACGGAACTGTCGGAATTGTCGAAAAAACTAGAAAAGCTGGAAGAGACAGAACTACCAAAGAGTCAGAAAAGTCAGATCTGTCGAAAAAGCCAAAAAAGCCGGAACTATTGGAAAATCCAGAAAAGCTGGAACTATCAGAACTGCTAGAAAAGCCAAAACTTCCAGAACTGTTGGGAACTATCAGAACAATAGGAGCATATGTCTCCGAAGGAGAGCAACATACTGTTGGAAATAATACTGAGAGGGGGGGTGAATCAGTATTATCAAGGTAATTATTCCTTTTTCAAAACAACTGATATACGCTACTTCTGTTTAATTAACCTGCGTATATACGCTATTATGCAGAAGGAAACCCGCGTATACAAAGTCAGCTTTTACTTTACTTAATCTTTTCTGATGATGATTGTTAATCTGTGATGCATAATCAAATAACAGTAACCAGAGACAGTAAAACAGAGTAGAGAAACAGTCACACACAAGAACACAAGATATAAGGTGGAAACCTAATGTGGGTGAAAACCACATGCTGCAATTCGTCTCTATCTTCTTTTCAATTAGAAACTTCTTTTACAATATACTGGTGCAGTCTTTTTACCAGTATGCAGGCTACAACCTGCAGAGAGCTACAACCCTCTCTCGTTTTCCAAGTTCTCCTGGAAGGGAGCTACAACCCCCTTTGCTCTTGCACTAGTCAAGATACTAGTACGTAGGTGTTGGCCTACAGAAGGCTACAAACTTCTCTTTCTTCCAGGGACCACGTTTCATCAATTTTCAGACTGGATCCATGAACATCAAACAATCATCAAGAATCAACCAATCTCATCTTCACAAATTAGATCTGAATCAAGTAGATATTCTCCTTACAGCTGTACCCAAAACACAGTACCAGAAACCATACACCAGAAAGCAGAACCCAGAACACAGCAGCACTAGTCAGAAGCAGCTAGATCACAACTTAGATTATATACGCTATTTCAAAAGCCTGAAACTAGTGTGCATACGCATCTGCGTATGAAACAACCTGCGTATATGCTCCTTTACTTCACTGAAACTGCGTGTATACGCATCTTTGCCTTACTGAGCCTGCGTACAGATCTTACGAAGGATAATTCACTCTTTCAACTATTCAATCATTAATTAACCTAGATTACCAGATAGATCAAGCAAGCGTCACATCTAGCAGATAAAAATCATACAAAGATACTATCATTGAAGCTTAAAGATTATGACCCATGAATAGAACTTATCCTTCCTTTTGCGCTAAGGTTCCTCCTTCTTTCAGATCCAGATCTGCATCACCACCCAATATACCAGCTCTAGTACTTTATCAGATCTTCAATTATAATTCTAATTCGTGATTTGTCACAAGATCTCCTTCCTCTTTTATAGCCTTAAGCCTTCCCCAATACCATGGTCCAAAACCATAACATTCCAATACCATGAACCCAAAACTAGGGATCAACACATCTGACGAGACGCCATGGTCCAAAACAGAGGCTCAAGTTCCAAGATCTAACTGCCAAGGACCAAAAGAATGATGCTCAACATATACGCACTTTTGTAATGTATAACCAGCGTGTATACGCACCTTCGTCTAGATGAACCTGCGTATATGTCTTTTTCTACTTTCTGAGTGCCTGAACTGAGATCTGTTACCAAAGAGAGTTGCCATCAAGGACAACACTGGTGCCATAGCTCTATAACTGTGCCATAATGCCAACAATCTCCCCCTTTGGACTTGATGGAAACACCAAGATTCGTAAGATCTCCCACTTTGTCATCAAGGGAAAATGGTTGAGCTCCCCCTGAGTACGTGCTGAAATCTCTGTCCTGCAGTGCTGACCATGCTCCCCCTGACTGTAGGAAAGATCTGCAAAAATATGTACTTTAAGAAGAACCAAGACTTATGCATCAAGACCTTCCTATCACCAAAATACTTACTACATACATCCATCACCCAACCAAGTGGGGATCATCCATCCAACCGAGTGGAATACATCAGAAATTTACATATGATGACCAAATACATTACATCTTCATCCCAGGCATAGTGGGGAAAAATAGGTCGTTACATGACCTTGACACCATATAAGAAAGAGATACATGACATAGAGACGAATATTTAAAACATGAAAAGGTCATCAACTGTCAATCATCATTAAGATCAGCAACCAAGACTTTCTTCTGCTCGCCCTCTGCCTTTGGTCCACCTGAAATCAACAAACAACTATGAACTCGAACCAAAAGCTTCTAGAATAATGCCAACAATGCATTATTAGAATATTATCTGCTCCCCCTGAACCTGTGCCGGATGTTCTCTGTCAGGCTCACTTCAGAATATCTTCCACCAGAGCCTGCTCCTTCTGATATCCATTAAGCCTCCATATACGCGACTTTCTTTGCACAAACCAGCGTATGTATGCGGATACTCCTTATCCAACACACGTACACCCATTTTTCTCTGAAACTGACAAGATTTAACAGCAAGATGATACATCAACAACTCCCAGCTTTTGTCTAAGATATTCAAAAGTTTCCCTGGGCAGTGGTTTGATGAAAATATCAGCAACTTGTTCCTTGGAAGGAACATACTCCAATTTGACCTTTTGTCCAACACTTGTTCCCGAAGAAAGTGATACTTGATTGGTATGTGCTTGGTCTTTGAATGCATGATGGGACTTTTTGAAATGCTGATTGCACTTGTATAATCACATAAGATGGGGATAGGTGGTGTACAAGTGATTTGAAAATCCGACAAGGTCTACATCATCCAAAGGAGTTGAGTACAACAAGATGCAGCTGCCACATATTCCGCTTCAGCTGTAGATAAAGCAATCGAACTCTGTTTCTTGCTGAACCAGGATACTAATCTGGAACCCATAAAGAATGCTCCACCACTTGTGCTCTTCCTATCATCCATGCTTCCGGCCCAATCTGCATCTGTATAAGCAAGAAGTGTGAGATCTGTATCTCTAGGATACCATAAGCCATAGTTTTGAGTCCCTTGAAGATATTTGAAAATTCTCTTCACTGCTTGAAGGTGAGTTTCCTTTGGATTTGCTTGAAATCTCCCAACTATTCCCACTACATGCATGATATCTGGTCGGGTACCTGTCAAATAAAGTAGACTTCCAATCATGGATCTATAAGTTGGCTGATGTACGGCTGCTGATTCATCATTTGCACTAAGACTGCATCCCGTAACCATGGGGGTACATACTGGTTTCACATCTTCCATGCCATACTTCTTGAGAATCTGCTTGAGGTACTTGGTTTGGGATAAGAAGATACCGCCTTCATTCTGTTGGATTTTCAATCCAAGAAAGTATGTCAGTTATCCAAGCAAAGACATTTCGAATTCTTTTTGCATCACCAAGGCAAAGATTTGACTCATAGCTTCTTCATTGCTCCCAAAGATAATGTCATCTACATACACAACAAGTATTAGAAATTTGTTATTTTCTATTTTGACATAAAGATTGCTATCTGCTGATCCTTTTGAAAAGCCTTGTTGATGAAGATATTTGTCCAACCGGTAGTACCAAGCCCTTGGAGCCTGTTTAAGACCATAAAGAGCCTTTTTCAGTCTGCATACAAGACTTGGATCATTCCCAAGGATGAAACCATATGGTTGCTCAATGTACACTTCTTCTTCTAAGTCCCCATTTAGAAAGGCTGATTTCACGTCCATTTGAAAGACTTTGAACTTTTGAAAGCTTGAGAGAGCAAGGAACATTCGGATGGCCTCAAGTCTAGCAACTAGAGCAAAAGTTTCTTCAAAATCTATCCCTTCTTGTTGAGCATACCCTTTACAAACAAGTCTAGCTTTGTTTCTAATAACTTCCCCATTCTCATTCAACTTGTTCTTGAAGATCCATTTTGTCCTTATGACATTCTTATATTTTGGTCTAGGAACCAACTCCCAAGTGTTGTTATTTTCAATCTGCTCAAGTTCTTCATCCATTGCCTTGACCCAGCTTTCATCTTTGCATGCCTCTTTTACATTTTGTGGCTCAGTGGAGGAGAGCAATGCCAAGTAGCTTGAAGCTTCTGCAATTGTTCTTCTAGTTTGAATACCTGCTTCCTTCTGTCCCAAAATCTGAGATTCAGGATGATTATTCTGAACATACCTAGATGGAGTCTTTTCTTCTATCCTTACCTGTTCCTTTGGTGCCTCTTGAGGTTCTTCTTCATCATCTGTCTGATTTGGAGAGTAGTCTTCATCTTCTTCAATATCTTCATGATTTACTTGCCTGGGGATGTATCCTTTTTCATCAACCACTACGTCAATGCTGTCAAAAATTCTTCCAAGTCTTTTATTATAGCATTTATATGCTTTGCTATACGGAGAATATCCAAGGAGAATGCCTTCATCTGCTCTAGGTTCAAGTTTTCCAAGATGTTCATCCGTATTCTTAATATAGCATTTGCTCCCAAAAATTTTGAAATGCTTTACCGAAGGAGTTTTACCATACCAGATCTCATGTGGAGTTTGAGTGTTGTTCACTCGGACATTTGTTTTGTTGAGAATAACAACCGCAGCATATGCAGCTTCACCCCAGAAAGTTGCGGGAGTTCCAGACTCATCAAGCATAGCACGGGCCATTTGTTGGATTGTTCTGTTCATCCTTTCCACCACTCCATTTTGCTGAGGAGTTCTAGCTGTAGAGAATTCCCTTCTTCTTCCATGTTCTTCACAGAAATCGAAAAATTCATTTGAGGTAAACTCTCCACCTCTATCATACCTGAGACACTTAATATTGTAATCTGATTCATTTTCAACCAAGGCCTTGAATGATTTGAATTTTTCGAATGCTTCATCCTTGTGCTTCATAAGTCCTAACCAAACCATCCTGGAAAAGTCATCAATGAATAATATGAGGTATTCTTCTCCTCGAGGTGACCTTTTCCTAAATGGACCACTACATCTATATGAACTAGGTCAAGAGGCCTGCTGGCTGATCCTTCTTTTTCAGGAAAGTTAGTTCTGGTTTTCTTCCCAAACTGACATGATTTGCATATGGTGTTGTCTGGAATTTTGATGTCTGGAAGACCACGAACTGCCTGGTACTTGCATGCTTTCCTTAATTGTGAAAAGCTTAGATGCCCCAGCCTCCGGTGCCATAACCAGTGTTCATAATTCTTGCTCAAATAACATTGTTGTTCTCCTTCTTCAAATATGTATAGATTATTTGGAGTTCGTCTGCCTTTGAGTACTATTCTTCCTGTATCAAGATCACGAACACTACACCCATCTGATCGAAATTTTACCTCGGTTCCATTATCGCACATTTGACTAACACTTAATAGATTATGCCTCAAACCATCAACATACAAAACATTTCCAGCTTTGACATCCTCTTTCAACTGAGCAATGCCTTTTCCTTTTATGGCTGTCGGAGTATCATTTCCAAAAGAAACTTTCTTTCCCTTTTCTAAAGCAGTATATGATTCAAGTTTTTCTTTATCACCTGTCATATGCTTCGAACATCCGCTGTCGATGTACCATTTATTTTCTTGTCCTTCCGCATATAAAGCTATCCCACATCTTTCCGGTTGCGGTTCCTTCATTCTCCATGTTTTGGCACTTGGGGTATGTTCCTTTTGAGTTGTTTTCCAAAACCTGCTCATGCATTCAGAATCTTCATGACCAAAATTATTACAAATAGAGCATTCATTTCACTTTCCAAGGGAAGAAAGTTGTTATAGGGGTCCCTTTGTTGATTTCCGGCATAACTTTCTTTGTTTTTGTGTTCTCTGCAAATGTCTTATAGGCAACACATGAGCTGCTTTGTGGGCCAAAGTTATGGCAAGAGAAACATTGGTCCATTGAAGAAATTCCTTGTGACTTATCATTCAACCGATAAGTTTCTACTGCCATCCATTCTTGAAGAGAAATTGGAAGATTTTACCTATGTGACATCGATTTGTTAGTTCTGTTGTCCTTAAGGTAACATGCCCCGATCTTGATAGTCTTTTGTTCGTTCTTGAAGAAGAATGTCCCTGATTTACCTGATGATTTCTATTAGGCCTTTGCTCACTCCTTCTTGCTGCATCAAGATAACTTTTAGAGGTGGAGGCTTGAGATGCTTCTCCATTATACCCCAGACCTGTCTTGATTAGAGGGGAACGCTGCACACTGATAATCTCATCTAGGGTTTCAGATCCTTTAACAAATTTAATATTAAGAGCCTTTTTTTTCTCAATTTCTTTTCTAAGGCCAACAATTTCACATTCTAACTTCTCAAGATATTTTTCTTTCTCATCAAGTTGAGATTGTAGAGAGTTAATGATCACATTACTTTCATCTAAACATCTTTTGAGTCTAGTAATTTCATCATAAAAACCATCCACATCTATGGCATCCATGTAATCATCATCTTCAAATGCCATTAAAAGCTTAAAGTGGTTACCTCGTTCATCTTCATCGCTATTTGATAGTCCATCACTATCTTCATGAGTGTAGTAGCTTTTCTTATTTGCATTTTGTTTCTTGTTCCATCTAACAGGTTCCTTCTCCTTGCCAATCTTATATTAGTGAGGACATTTGGCAGCATAGTGACCTACTCTTCCACAAGCAAAGCATTTGAATGGTAACTTACCCCGGAAACGTCCAGTGCCTCGTTGAAGATTTTTGACAAAATTTGATTCTTCTTCTTCTTCTGATATGTGTTCAGACTCATAGTAGTTTCCTTTGCCAGAAGCTTTGAAGGCAACTTCTCTCCTGTCTGATGGTCCACCTTTCCTCATTTCATAAGCAGTTAGAATTCCATGCAACCTTGACATTTTAAGGTCTTGAAGCTTTTCTTTTTCTTCCATGGCAGAAACTTTAGATTCAAACCTAGGGGATAAAGATCTTAGAACTTGTTCAACTACAACAGCCTCCTTTACTTCTTCACCCAAAATTTTCATACAATTTACAATCTCATCTACACGAAGAAAATAGTTAGCCACACTTTCATCATTATACATTCTGAGATTTTCATACAGAATTCTGAGAGTTTGGAGTTTTTCCCTTTTTACCTGTTCATCTCCCTCATAGCTCAGAACAATCTTGTCCCATATTTCCTTAGCTGATTTATACTGCATGACTTTGACAAATTCAGATTGTGATAGACATCCCAAAAGTGTATTGACCGCCTTTGCATTCGTTTCATATTTCTTCTTTTCAGCCGGATATGTGGGAGTTGACGCTGGAAAAGTATACCCTGTATCTATGATATCCCATACTTCAGTACCCAGAGATTGAAGATAGGCAGTAACTCTTACCTTCCAATATACGAAGTTTGTCCCGTCAAAAACTGGTGGCCTGATTGATGCTTCCCTCTCATAGTTGCTCATGATGAAAGATCTTCCTTCAAGCGATCAAGCTTCTTCATAAGGACCTGCTCTGATACCAATTGTTGGAAATAATACTGAGAGGGGGGTTGAATTAGTATTATCAAGGTAATTATTCCTTTTTCAAAACAACTGATATACGCTACTTCTGTTTAATTAACCTGCATATATACGCTATTATGCAGAAGGAAACCCGCGTATATAAAGTCAGCTTTTACTTTACTTAATCTTTTCTGATGATGATTGTTAATCTGTGATGCATAATCAAATAACAGTAGCCAGAGACAGTAAAACAGAGCAGAGAAACAGTCACACACAAGAACACAAGATATAAGGTGGAAACCCAATGTGGGTGAAAACCACCTGCTGCAATTCGTCTCTATCTTATTTTCAATTAGAAAGTTCTTTTACAATATACTGGTGTAGTCTTTTTACCAGTATGCAGGCTGCAACTTGCAGAGAGCTACAACCCTCTCTCGTTTTCCAGGTTCTCCTGGAAGGGAGCTACAACCCCCTTTGCTCTTGCACTAGTCAAGATACTAGTACGTAGGTGTTGGGCTACAGAAGGCTACAACCTTCTCTTTCTTCCAGGGACCATGTTTCATCAATTTTCAGATTGGATCCATGAACATCAAACAATCATCAAGAATCAACCAATCTCCTTTTCACAAATTAGATCTGAATCAAGTAGATATTCTCCTTACAGCTGTACCCAAAACACAGTACCAGAAACCATACACCAGAAAGCAGAACCCAGAACACAGCAGCACTAGTCAGAAGCAGCTAGATCACAACTTAGATTATATACGCTATTTCAAAAGCCTGAAACTAGCGTGCATACGCATCTGCGTATGAAACAACCTACGTATACGCTCCTTTACTTCACTGAAACTACATGTATACGCGTCTTTGCCTTACTGAACCTGCGTACAGATCTTACGAAGGATAATTCACTCTTTCAACTATTCAATCATTAATTAACCCAGATTACCAGATAGATCAAGCAAGCATCACATCTAGCAGATCAAAATAATACAAAGATACTATCATTGAAGCTTAAAGATTATGACCCATGAATAGAACTTATCCTTCCTTTTGCTCTAAGGTTCCTCCTTCCTTCGGATCCAGATTTGCATCACCACCCAATATACCAGATCTAGTACTTTATCAGATCTTCAATTATAATTCCGATTCGTGATTTGTCACAAGATCTCCTTCCTCTTTTATAGCCTTAAGCCTTCGCCAATACCATGGTCCAAAACCATAACATTCCAATACCATGAACCCAAAACTAGGGATCAACACATATGACGAGACGCCATGGTCCAAAACAGAGGCTCAAGTTCCACAATCTAACTTCCAAGGACCAAAAGAATGATGCTCAACATATACGCACTTTTGTAATGTATAATCCGCGTGTATATGTGCCTTCGTCTAGATGAACCTGCGTATATGTCTTTTTCTACTTTCTGAGTGCCTGAACTGAGATCTGTTACCAAAGAGAGTTGCCATCAAGGACAACACTCGTGCCATAGCTCCAGAACTGCGCCATAATGCCAACACATACAAGGGACAACTAACTAACATTGGGACAGTTGTATGGTACTTAGTAGCAAGCTAAGGACAAGAAGCATGCTAGGGACAACAAGCAAGCAAGGTGCAACCAACACATAGGTTAGGATGGCAACATGGTGCAGCAATGGCACATAATGTAGTACAGAGATGGGTACAGTCATGATTAATGAAGCATGATGAGATGTAACATAGTGAAGATGGGTGCAACATTGTGCAGTGCGGTGAGGTGCAGCATGATGACAAAATGCAGCACAACGAGGTGAAGTAGTCACCTTGGAGAATCAGTTGAAGCAATATGTCTTCAATTGATCTCATGTAGATATCATAAAGTCAAACTATTGACTTTTATTGTAAATGTACTCTCTCTCTTTCTCTCCCTTTCTCTGCTGAACTTTGAAGAACATAAAGAAAGAATTGATCAAGGGTTTCCCCACATTGTTAAAATTTCTATTTTTCCACCTCGGTTTTCAGTTTTTCCTTATTTCTCCCATGTAGTTAAATGCTATTTCCCATAACTATACATTCAACAAGCTGGAAAAAATAAATTTTGCTGAAAACACAAATTCTGGAAAATTTACAGAATGCTGGAAATTGCAGAAATAAAAATCAGCAGTAATAAACAGCCATTAAAACACATTAAAACACTTATATTTTTGGTCAACGTGACCCTGGAAAAACCCCCTACAACTCTTGGGGAAAAACAGTTTGAGAGCTCTTCTTTATTTCTGAAAAATGTCTTTTTACAGGAAGAAAATTTCAGCAAAAATTACAGCAAAATAATTTTTATTTTCAGCAAGCAAACTTATCCGTTTTCAGCCCAACGGACCACCTGAAACTTCTCAGTTTTCAGCAAAAAAATCAGTTTTTTTTTTTTTTTTTCTTGTTCTTGCTGCTGTTATGCTTGTCTTTCTGCTGTTCTGACTTTGCTGAAGAGCTGCCTGGTATGTGTGCCAAACTGCTGCCTCTTTCTTCTTCTTGTCCAGAAATCTCCCTTGCTCTCTTGCTCTCCTTCTCCCAATCTGCTCATGAAAGAATGAAAGATATTTTCCTCCTTTTCCTCCTTTAATATAACTCCAAGTGACTTTTGGGTGATCCAAGTGAGTTTTGGGTGATCTCTAAATCCAATGGCTGAAATAGATTTAAATCAATGGCTGAGATTAAATGCACTTTTAAATCTCACTTTCTATTTTTTAATTCACCCCACTTTAATAAAGACCCACTTAGTCATTTATTTCCAAAGTCACTTTTCCTTTCTAATTTTTCATTGACTTTATAAGAGTCACTTTAAAATTAGACTTAGTAACTTTATCACTTAAAGTCACTTTTAAATTAGATTTTAACTTTATAAAAAATTATAAAGTCACTTTAGGAGAAAAATTAAAATCTTTTGGACAGTTTTCCCTAGGCCAAAGATCAAAGCCTAAGGGAACCACCTGTCCTCCCGTACCAAATTTCAACACTCCCTCTTACCAAGGAAGGTGTTCTTCACCACACCCATCTTGTCTCTGAAGTAAACATGCTTGCCCCGTGGTAAGGCTTTGGTAAGAATGTCTGCTACCTGCTCATCAGTGGAAATATACTCAAGCTTCACAGCTCCCTTCTGAACATAGTCTCTGATGAAATGATATCTGATCCCAATATGCTTTGACCTGTCATGAAATACTGGATTCTCCGTGAGTTTAATGCAACTCTGATTATCACAGTAAATCACTAAAGGTCTCAACAGTTGACCAAATAAGCCAAAGAACATCTTGCGAAGCCAGATGGCCTCACAACTATCTAGACTGGCTGCCATATACTCTGCTTCTGCTGAACTCAGTGCTACTGACTGCTGCTTCCAGCTGAACCATGACATTACTGCTGAACCCAACCCAAAACAGCACCGTGAAGTGCTCTTCCTATCAGAAGCACAACCTGCCCGATCAGAATCAGTGTATCCTACCAATCTCACTCCATCTCCCTGCCTGTAGTCCAGACCATAATCCACTGTCCCCTGCAA
>APFE031596356.1:69593-79980 GCA_000404065.3 Pinus taeda | reverse complement strand
TTTATTATTAGAGGGAGGGATATTACAGAAGTGTTGTTGCTCCTACCCTTTCACCACCTACAAGGTTGAGACCACAACAATTGGAAGAAAAAAAATCAAAAGGGAATTTTTACAATTGTGATAGTAAATACATTAAAGGTCATAAGTGTGCTGAGAAGAAATTAATTTACATAGATGGGGAAGAGAAGCAAGAAAAGGAACAAGAAACGTGAAAAGAAGAGGATATACACCAGGAAGAAATCCCAGAGAAGGAAGAAATGAATATGACCATATCTTGTCATGCATTTAAGGGAATTACCACTCCTCAAACTCTCAAGATATAAGGGCATATCAAGAAGAAAAAGGTAACAATGTTGATTGATTCGGGCAGTACCCATAATTTTATTCATTGTAAGATAACCAAGGAATTTAATTGCTTCTTATATCTAGCACCAGAGTGTCAAGTAATGGTTGCAAATGGAGGAACCATAAATTTCTCTCGAAAGTACCATAATATCAAGCTATCCATGGGAGAATATGTCTTGAATAGTCCAATTCTTTCCATTTCAATGGGTGCAGTTGATGTTTTACTAGGAGTTCAATGGCTACAAACTTTGGGTACGATAGTTTTTATTTTCCAAAACGTTTCTTGAAATTTTTTTGGGAAGGAAATGAGGTTGAATTAAGGGGTATCGCAGGGAAACCAGGAAAGATAATCAGCTCTAATAGGATGACAAAGCTTCTAAAGAAATAACAACATGGATAAATTGCACAATTATGTTCACTGTAGGTACCCACATCGAAATCATCTATTTCTCCATAAATCCAAAAAGTTATGGACAATCATTCCAAGGTATTTGAGACTCCGAAAGGCCTCCCACCTATTCATGATCATGATCATCCTATTCATTTGATTCCAGGAATTGTTCCCCCAAACATCATGCCTTATAGATATCCATATGCCTAAAAGAGTGAAATTGAATGTATGGTTGCAGAAATGCTAGAGGTTGATATAATTCGACCTAGTCAAAGTTATTTCTCTGCTCCAGTGGTATTGGTACACAAGAAGGATGGATCATGGTGCATGCGTCTGGATTATAGGGAGCTCAACAAGCTTACTATTAAATATAAATTTCTCATTCCCATCGTTAATGAATTATTGGATGAATTACAGGAAGCAATTTACTTCACCAAGTTGTATCTTTGTTTAGGATATCATCGAATCAAAATGAAGATTAAATACATTCCAAAAACCAAATTTAGAACTGATGAGGGTCATTATGAATTTTTGGTCTTGCCTTTTGGCCTTACCAATGCACCTTCTACATCTCAAGGTTTGATGAATTCCATTTTCAAACCCTTACTTATAAAATTTGTGTTACTACTTTTTTATAATATATTAATCTACATCAAGTCTTGGAAGGATCATCTTCAACATTTTGACAGGGTGCTTAGAATATTGGAGGAGAAACAATTATATGCAAAAAGATCCAATTATTTCTTTGGAGTACAAGAGGTGGAATATTTGGGTACTCAGTTAGCTCATCTTATCATCCTGAATTTGATGGGAAAACTGTGATAGTAAACAAATGTTTGGAAGGATATCTTCATTGCTTTGTATCTGATAAAGAGACACAATGATTCAAGTGATTTCCTCTGGCTGAATGGTGGTATAACACTTCCTTCCATACTGCAACAAAAATGACCCCATTTACGACACTTTATGGATATCAACCATCCTCCATCACATCATATTTAAAAGAAAATTCGTAGGTTCAAGTAGTGGAGGATCACATCGAGCATCAACAACAAGTTCTCAAACTCTTAAAGGATGACCTCACCTTGGCACATAATAGAATGAAACAACATGTAGATCAACATCGCATTGAAATAAGTTTCCATGTAGGTGATTGGATATTTCTATGACTACAACCATACAAACAAATGTCCCTCAAGAAAGCGAAGAAGGATAATAAATTATTTGCAAAGTATTATAGTTTGTACAAGGGGTTACAAAAGATTGGTACTATGGAATACAAATTGGAGCATCTTGCATCTTCCCAAGTGCACCTAGCTTTCCATGTTTCATGCTTAAAGAAGCTTATAGGTGAGAATCTCCCAGTTCAAACAATATTGTTAGAACTTAACGAGGAAGGAAAAATCATATTGGAACCTAAAGCAGTCACGGAAACAAGAACCCGACAGCTACAAAATCGATCAATTTCAGAGTATCTAATCAAGCAGAAAAACTTACTCGTTGAAGATTCCACATCGGAGGACGTGGATTTTATACAAAATCATTCAGAACTACTCAAGCATTGAGGACAACACGTTTTGAAGGAGATGGGCATGTTAGGTCCTTATACTACTAGTGTAACCCCTTATTTTTATTGGTGCAACCCCTTATTATATTGTTGTTCCCTTGTAGCCCCCACATTGTTACTATTGTGCCCCATAGAATCCCACTATTATTATTGTTGTGCCCTTACATTATTATTGTTATGTCGGCTCTGATTATATTATGACCCCTTAGACTCATATATATAGAAAGGAGGTCTTTTCATTTCTATCATCAAAGAATTGTTCATTTGTGTAATGTAAAGGAGGTTTCCCCCTCTAAGAGGTTGATTTTGAAGTCGTTTATCTATCTTTTCTATCTTTTTCTGAGTTGGTTTCATAACACAAGAAATGTGTGGAATGGGTCCCTTACGACTTCAGCTGTCTGGTCATCACCCTTCCATCAGTCATCTATCCTCCATTGTACAGGTGTGCGTGCCAACTTGGAGTCATTGCACAACACAAGTTATTTGTTGTTTTTATTTTTATTTTGCATCCAGAACTATATTATCAGGATCGAGAAGGATAATTCTAAAGCTTAGTGGATAAGTTTATTATCTAGATAGGGTTAGCTGGATAGAATATTTTTTTTTATTATCTTTTTTCTAAAAATATGAAGGTTGTAGTTTTCATAGTTAGCTATATTTGGTTTTTTTGGGTTAAAAAATAGTATGTGGATAAATTTAAATTGATTTGATCCACTTAGTGGATAAATCATGCATTGTATCTGGTCATATGATCTTATCATGTTTTAAATGTATCTAAGACCATCAAAAACCATGAAGAAGGGTTAATTGGAAAATACAAGGGACATATCTTATTGTATGCAATAATTTTTATGCAGTGATTAATAAAGAAGACTTGAGCTATTTATTTTCAAGGACTTGTGTGTCAACATGTGTTGGTGATGTGTTTTACTGTGTCCTTTTGTTTTCAGCTAGTCATATTCCATTTATTTTGACGCAGTTCTTTATAAATCTGTTGTCTTTATTACTTGAAAGAGATCAATGAATGCATACCTCATCTAAGGCAGATCCTCTGTTTTATTTCAAATAATTTTCATGTATTTCATCTTAAACTGAGTATGAAATTCATCTCTAGATGCTTTATGCTTAGTGGACTATAATATTGTTCTTCTTAACCATATACTACAACTGATTTCAAGATCCAAAATAGTTACTATCTTGCCCTTAATAAAGCACTGCTCATTATCCTACTTTAATCACTGAGATTTTCTAAACAAGGATACATGTTGATGCATGTGCCTATAATTTTCTCATTAAACCTTTAAAAGATTAAAAAAATTCATTTCTCCTGTCCTTAGCTAGCCCAAAATATGAAAAACTCAGTTGTTCGATGATGAAAACACCTTACAAAGAGAGCCTTCTCTAGACCAGAAGGGCTAGATTCTAGTCCAAAAGAGGTTTGTGGTTACCTATGTAGTCCTTCCTCAGCCTAAAGGAATTTATGGAGTGCTAATGCTACCTAGTCATTATCTTGTGGATAGTATAGAGAGGACTTCGTGTGCTTGATTTTGTGTTGCTTGATGATGGACTACACAGGTTGTGATGTAAATTTCATTCCCTAATCTATCACAATTTCTCTTGGAACACCAAAATGGGTATAAATATCCTCAAATATAGATTTAACAACATCTTGTTCAATATCATGGAAAAGGGCTTTATCCTCAACCCATTTAGTTGCATAATCAATGGAAACTAAAATATACCTCTTACCTTTAGATGTTGGAGAAATTGGTCCCACAAATTCTAGAGCCTATTTTTAAAAATGCTCAATAAGTACCTATGGTTGGAAAGGCATCTCAACGGATTGCACTAGGTGGCCCATTCATTGCTAGTTATCACACCTTCGAACATATTCTTTGGAATCCATGAAGGGAGTAGTCCAATATCATGATTAAAGAGCTTTATATGTTGTTCTTTTGCCAATGAAATTTCCTCCACATGGTTCATCATGGCATGCTTTTAAGATATCAAATGCCTCATTCCCATGTACATATTTTATAATAATGACATTTAGTCCCGTGTGGAAGATATCTCCTTCAATTTAGGAGTAGGAGGCACTAAATCTAATGACTTTTTTTTTTCTCCTTAGATGAAACGTGTTGTGGCAATTTTCTTACAACTAAGTAATTTGTTATAATGAAAACCAAGGGACATTAGTGGACACAACAAAAAAATGTTAGTAATAAAAATTATCATCTATAGGAGCCTCTAACCCTTCATTATTGATCCTAGAAAGAAAATCTACTACCAAATTAATTTTCCCAAGTCAATTTAAAATAGTGATAATGAACTCCCATAATAGTAAAATGCACCTAGTGATTCTACCATTCATTATAGGCATGTTCATTATATATCTTATAGCTAAATGCTTGGTATGAATAAATACCTCATACCTATTGATATAGTGCCTAAATGTATTAATGGCATGTATGATTTCTATGAATTATTCTCTATGATTATGTAATTCATCTTAGTAGGTGTCATATTTTTACTAATAAAATAAATGGCATAAGAAAAATTATTTTCCTATTGTCTGAAGACTTCTCTAAGGGTTGTTTTTTTGGCATTCATTGAGATGTGGAATGGAAGAAACTAATTAGGTCCCCTCAAAATAGGTTCCTTAGTGAGGTTAAATTTAATTCCTTCAAACAAAACTTGACAATGTTCATCCCAAGTAAAGTTAACATCTTTAGTAAGAAATTTAAATAGAGGAGAAACTATATTTGTAAATTTATCTATAAATCTCCTATAAAACCCAAAATGTCCTAAAAGTATTCGCACCTCATTTGGGATTTTGGAACTTGTATTTTAATTGCATTAATATTTGCAAGATCAAGCTATATTTCTACATTAGATATAATTTATCCAATAAAAATCCTTGCAGCCTGCATCAATTGACATTTTACATTTCTCAAAGGACAGTTAATTTATTGACACCTAATTAAAACCTTACAAAGATTTGATATTGCTTGATCAAAATAATTACTATTCACAAAAAATCCATCCATAGAGATATTAATGCTTATGAATAATATTGGAAAATGCAGCTAGCATTGTTCTCTAAAAATTGACAGGAGCATTAAGCAACCTAAAATATAACACCCAATAGGCATATGTTCCCTATGAGTATGTAAAGGAAATATTCTCTTGATCTTCTAGAGCTATTTGTATGGGTTGTAACCTTTGAAAGCATCAATATATGAGAGGTATTTCTTACCAACTAGAGTTTCCAAAACTTTATCAATGAAAAGGAAGGGCAAGTGGACATTTAAAGTGGCTTTGTTGAGTTCTTTGTAACTTTTATATGTATTCCTATACAAGGGTTATCAAATAAGAACATTCCTACAATTTCTAGTAGTTGAACAACACAATATGAGGCAAATACTCATATGTGTAATTAACAAACCTCATAAAACATTAAAAATCGAAACTAGGCAAAAGAACACAAATCTAAATCACATGATAAATACCAGCTCCATTACCCAAGGATAATGTTTTATTAAAATCATTTAGCCTATTGAGAAGCTCCTTATGAGAATGGCTCAAGAGGGCCTTCTCCTTGGGAGTGTTCTTTTGCAATATTTTCCTGCAACTGAAATGACTCTCCCTCTCCAAAAATGGTTTTACGATACAGAGACACAAAAAAGATAAACAAAAATTATTGAGGCTCTAGTGAAGAATACTCAAATGTCATAGGATCAAAAGTGGGATGATGATAATGGTTCTATAGAATGAGAGGAGAAAACAACTATGTTTATATTAAAATGCTAGGTTAGATTTGATGAGGTCAAATAATAAGATATTTGTTGAAACAAATCGAGATATAAACATTTTTGGTATTTTATTATTATTTATGATAGGAAAACATCCATTAAATGGTCAATATCCTTATTTAGATAACAAACTCAAAACAATAACAATTTATTAAGTTAATTAATGAGAACCGGTAAAATGATAAGAAATAATTAATAAACAAATTGGTTTATTAAATGACTTCTAGGTGAAATGGTAAAATGTGTTACAATAATTTATAAATAATGTTTTAATAAATTATCTCTATCTACATAAAAGATTAAAAATTGAAACTAGGCAAAAGAACACAAATCTAAATCACACGACAAATACCAGCGCCATTACCCAAGGATAATGTTTTATTAAAATCATTTAGCCTATTGAGAAGCTCCTTATGAGAATGGCTCAAGAGGGCCTCCTCCTTGGGAGTGTTCTTTTGCAATATTTTCCTGCAACTGAAATGACTCTCCCTCTCCAAAAATGGTTTTACTATACAAAGACACAAAAAAGATAAACAAAAATTATTGAGGCTCTAGTGAAGAGCACTCAAATGTCATAGGATGAAAAGTGGGATGATGATAATGGTTCTATAGAATGAGAAGAGAAAACCACTATGTTTATAGTAAAATGCTAGGTTAGATTTGATGAGGTCAAATAATAAGATATTTGTTGAAACAAATCGAGATATAAACATTTTTGGTATTTTATTATTATTTATGAGAGGAAAACATCAATTAAATGGTCAATATCCTTATTTAGATAACAAACTCAAAACAATAACAATTTATTAAGTTAATTAATGAGAACCGGTAAAATGATAAGAAATAATTAATAAACAAATTGGTTTATTAAATGACTTCTAGGTGAAATGGTAAAATGTGTTACAATAATTTATAAATAATGTTTTAATAAATTATCTCTATGAGAATGTTTAAAGAATTAAGTAATAATAAATAATAAGTGGTTTATTGAATTATTCCTATGGAAACGAAAAATGTGAGTAAAAATATTTTGAATTATTTTCACTTTAATGGATAAAAAATGTGAATAACATAAAATTAATGAATTTATGGGTTAAATTAATTAATAGAAATGACATTAAAAAAATTATTTTGTTGAGAAATCAACAACTCTCTTAATTTTTCTAAAAAAATAAAGTGGCCTCTATATGAATTTTGAAAATATCACTTTGGTTTGCATCTGATTCCTATTTTGAATAATTTTGATGTTCATGCTTTTCCAAGTTAGTATTTTTATCATATTCTCTTCATCGGGGCATTTCTAGTAAATATAAAATATTCCTCATTCTGAATTCCAAATCAAAAGTTATGCCACCTGGAACGTTTTCAAATTTTTTTGCATGTTTTTATGAGGTGTCAAGCTGACATGCTAACCTATATGGCATGTTAAAGTAGTGTTAATTCCATATGGCACCACCATGTACGTTCCATGTCACTTGGTCGAAATCCAGTGGTCAATGGCCATAAACTGATAACCAATTTTCCAATTCGTTTGAATCTTGGTCCCTTTCATTATGCAACATCTAAATTAGGCCAAGGCCACGAAAACCTTTAATCATGTGAGATGAGAATATTTATTTTATTTCTTAGTAATTTTATTTTTTGACTCACCATGGCTAGCTTCCGAATATCGGTGTGATGGAAGTTCGAATGATGGCATGGAAGGTTATGGAATTATATTTATTTTATTTAATCCATGCAGGACTCCAAATATTCCACTTACCACATAGTGTGTGCTTCAATTATTGCCCAAGGTTCAAGCATTATTTTATTATCTCATTTTAATATTTTGTGCATGATCAAAATGAATAACATGCAAACCTCCACTACACCTACTATGTGTTCATATAAACAATGGAAAACATATAAAACACTTCCAATTTACTGCCCACCATGAATGTGATATAAATTTTTTTGGGTATTTAAATCAACTCACACAATGAAACCACGAATTGGATGAACGGTGGTTGAGTGTCTACTTCTAGAGTTCATATCTCAAGTTCAAGGGTGATGCAGGTGGATGCGACTCAGAGGGAAAAAGTCTGCAGTTTCTGTGTTTTTTTCTAGTTAAAAAAAAATAGGAACAGGGTAGAAAATAAAACATGTTATCTTTTTTTTCAGTTAAAAATAGCATAAAAGTAATGAATAAAACTTGCTATCTTTTCACAGATAGACAAGTTGTAAAAAGCCTTAAGTTACTATGTAAAAAGGCTGCTTTTGTAATAGGTAAGGTTATCCATTATGAATAAGGATACATTGGCCACCAAGCTTGTAGGGGGAGGGAGGCGGTGCCATAACTATCATTATGAAAATTCTCCAGCGTTCCTAGCATTGGTTTTCTAATAAAATGTTTGTATAATCGATTATGTTGTGAATTGATAGCGTTGAGGCGTTGAATAATTATTGTGCTGTATATGGAAAACGCTTGAATCACCTTCTATTCTCCGCTGGATACATTACTGTGTATTGAGCCTTCAGTTGTTTCTTTGTTGTAACGATTGTGCCATTTAATTTCATTTTATTACAGTCAACGTTACTGTGGATTGAAAGTCGTTGTAATACTTAGAATTTCCGCAGTTTTAACATGGCGTTTAATTGAATTTCATGTGATATATGTTTAATTCTGTATTAAAGTATATTGGGAAACAACATATGGGACAGGTTGAATATCAGCGTATTCTCCAGTGATCGAAGTGTGAACCATTATACGCTTTACCTGCGTGGCGGTTTACCTTATTCTTTGGTCGAATACAGAGCTATAAGCGTTGTTGTATATGCATGGCTATTTCTTTATTTTCTTTTGGTCGAAGTTCGAACTGCAGTGAAAAGAAAAGGAGCGTTGTATAGCTGTTTGCACAGAGAGGGCTATCAATTATTTGTGGTGACGGGTTACTCACAACCTCAGGCGGAAAGAGCGTGTTGTAGTTTATTGGTTCCTAGTCTGTCTGCCGACAGAGATTCTATTATTTAATTATACTCAAAAGAGTGTTCGCTGTTGCATATATTCATGATTGGTTCGGTCCATTCAGACGGTTTGAGCTCAGCGGTGGTTGTTCGTTGGTATTAAGGCATCATTGTATTAGAATGAAATCTATTGAATTATTGTTGAATCATTTGTAGTGTAAATCCTTCGCAAAAGGTTGCCAATAATAATAGATGTATAGTCTCCTTGTAAAGCTTGCGTAAAATTTTTAAATTTGCTGCCTTTGATTAAAAATTAGAAAGGTTATGGCTCATTGGAAAAGTAATGAAGCTATCAGTTTAATGACTGATACGCTTGAAGACAATGCAAGGGAAAGAGAGGCGGATATTGAGGAGATTGCAGCAAAATTGTAGATATTATCCCTAACGTCTGCACCCTCGCCATCATTAGTGGTATCAGAGCCATCAACTGACATTGAATTGAATCTCAGGAGTAGGAGAAGGATGGCTTTCAAAGTTGGAAGAGGATGAGGACGTGGTGGAAGAGGACGGCCTGTTGCGAATGCTCAAATAATGGAAAACATAGAAGAGCTGCGAGCTAGATTAGATGCGTTAACCTCAGAGAGAAACATAGATGATGGAGATGTCAGTGAGCCTGAAATTGAAGCTACAGAGGAGGAAGTTGTACAGGTTACTCCTGAGATGAGGTCCTTTCAGTCAGTGTTGAAATCCACAGCCAGGCCATGGAACCAATTAGTGCCGGTATACCAAGGAGGACTGAATCCATAAGAATTGATCGACTGGATTAATAGCATGGAGAAATTCTTCGATTATGAAGAAATGGAAGATGAGAAGAAAGTAAAGTTTGTTGTCACCAAATTAATGGGCCATGCAGCGGTCTAGTGGGATGGTGTGCAGGGGGAAAGGAGGAGACTTGGTAAGCAGCCAATCAAGAATTGGAGCAGAATGGTAGCAAAGTTAAAAAGTAAGGTTTTTCCCAGTAATTATCAGCAAACATTATTTAGACAAATGCAAAATCTTAGACAGATAGCTTTAACAGTGAACGAATATACATAAGAGTTTTATAAGGTGAGCATAAGAGCTGGAGAAGCCCAAGACACAGATGAGAAGGTGGCTAGATATATGAATGGCCTCAGGATGGACATTCAGGATGAGATAAGTTTGCTGTCTCCAAAAACGGTAGAGGAAGCTTATCAGATAGTACTGAAAGCTGAGGAAAAACTCATGAGGAAGCAGTCTGCCAGAGGAAGAGGGACTTTCAGAGGAAAAGAAAGTCAAGGTGGTAGTGGA
>APFE031596356.1:46061-65848 GCA_000404065.3 Pinus taeda | reverse complement strand
TGTTAGGTCGGCTGGTTTATATTGTGACTCCTTAGACTCCTATATATAGAAAGGAGGTTTTGTCATTTGAATCATGAAGGAATCATTCATTTGTGTAATGTAAAGGAGGTTGCCCCCTCGAAGGTTGAATTCTAAGGTGTTGATCTATCTTTTCTTTATTTTTGTGAGCTAGTTTCATATAGTGTTGCCATGCATTTCATTGTCTTACTTGCTTTTAGTTTCCCATCATCGAGTCGGGCCAACCATGGCCCAAGCTCTACCTTCATTAAGGCTGCATTGCACAATTTGGGAAGGAAGGCTCACCTTCCTCTCCAGATTTGTGCATTCTTGACCAGCACTGTCCTCTATGACTGCTTGCACATTTTTGGAGGACAGTGGCTGCTTGGCCCAAGAAATTGTGCAAATATGTCTCTAGGCTAGCAGTACCAGCTGGAATTGCGCATTACACAATCCTAGCAGCTAGCTCCCTGACTGGATTGCACATTCTGCATAGCTAGCAGCCAGTCCAGCCTCCCAGAGAGCCTAGACTTCCTTTTGTGTAGATATAGCAGCTATTCCAGCCTCCCAGAGAGCCTAGGCTTCATTTTGTATAGTTTTGGTAGCCAGTCACCCAGCCTCCTAATGAAATTTGCGTAATCTCGCTCATCAGTTCCCCAAGTATGTCTTGTGTCCTTCCCCATGTTTTCTTTGTTTTCACTTACATATTTCTTACCATGCATGCTATTTGTTTCCAGATCTTTCAGGTGTTCATATGTCTCAATGGCTTCTAAGAGAATATGATCACATGAAATTGATGGTATTGCAGTTGGAGCAACAGTTGAGCAGGTGTCCTCTAGTCTACCGATCTATGAAGATACAAAGTTGTATCTAGACAAAGATATCAAACTGAAGTGGCAAGAGCTGAATGAAACATTCGAAGGTACCTTTGGGGAAGACCTTGAAGATGTTCAGGTGTATGTGACCATTCATAAGTCTGGCTTGTATCGCATTACATGCAGATACCCCGCATTCCCATTCGTGGACATGATTCATTAGATGGTTTCTCACATTGACCCCCAGAAGATGACCTTGAGTAATGTCGGTGGGACGTAGCTTGCAACATTTTGGTCATGAGATTACGATGAGATGTATCATATGACTGAGCCCATGACTGTCATGACTCCTCCATTTATCTTGCTCAACAACAGAGCTACTCTAGATACATTCTAAAGGATTAGGTAAAGGAGCCAACTCGTTTCAGGATGACACCCAACTAGATCTATAAGACAAAGATATTGAAGAAGGTGTACCAATACTTGGTCATATTTGCATGTCGACTGAGTGGCCAAGGAAGCATTGAAACCTTTCCTTAGAGTTGGGTGATCTCATTGCGCCAACTGGCTAGAGAAGGAAGACCATGCAATTTGTCTGGCATACTGGCTCACCAATGAAAGGAACAAGTCACAAATGCTCGACAATCACCTGAGTGTATGCATACAGAGATTTATATGTCCGCTTACATTCTAGATGCAGTTTGTCCTCAACATGAGTTCCTGGGCTTGGAGTGGGCATGGTCACCAGTGGAGACTATTGTGAACATGTATTTCAAGTTGTTGCCTGAATGCAACGTCAGAGGAGTGATCATACGGTTTTCCAACCATTTTTTCACCCTAGTGAACACGCTGATTTTCAAGTAGGATCCACCATGCATGTTGGAGGAAGTGATGAAGGCATTGCTAGGTATTGCAAATTGGTATGCCTTATTGTCCAGCACGTTCATCTGAGTGTTCAGTGCGGAGAAGTCTTTGCATGTTCTGCCAAAGTTTGCCTTGGACATGCTTGTCATCCAGGAAGTAGCATACAACATCTCAACAGGATTGACAACTAGACTACAGTAGAAGAAGAGGGAACCTTGGCCCGCTCTTCCATTGCAGATTGGGTTATATGAGATCTGGAGTATCAAGTAGGAAAATGTTGAAGTAGAGGAGATGAGGAAGTATCCTTTCGACCTTTAGAGCTTCAACCCATATGACCCACATTGCATTGTGAAGGATCACTGCGCGAGAGTTCAGTTCAACATGATCCATGTGGCATGTCATTGGAATGAGGAGGACTCATGGAGGTACTACTACAATTTCTCCAGACCAAATGAACTAGTCAGCTTCTCTTTAGAGTGGTTAGCAAAGCAGCATGAAGCAGCATCACGGAGAGAAACAACATTAGCAACAACAGCAGCAGAGCTAAGCATACTTGTGCACGACAAAGGGAAGAGGAAGATTGTTGACCACATGGAGGAGGATCAAAGCTGCAATTTTTGAGTGGATCCACTTGTAGAACAAGCAACTATGGTTATTTAGGCAAAGAGATAGTAGCATGACAAGGCAGAGGGATAAGAAGAGAATGGAAGAAGTAGAGAAGGAGTTGCATGAGCTGAGGGAGAAACTTCGAAAAGAACAAGAGTTGCACCAACAGGAGAAGGAAGCACAATAGCAACAGATTCAGTAGGGGGCACATCATGTTCAGACAAATGAAGCAGCACCCGTACAAGTAGTTGACTCATCTGAACAACTGGCATTAGGAGAATAGGGTGAACCATCGTAGGGGTAAGACTTTTCTCATGAGATAGAATAGGTCCTTGAACAGTTGCATGTAGACATGGAGCAGCAGGAGTTGGAATAGGATACCAACCTCATGCCTCACCAAAAAGAGGTCGGCTCACCTACTTCATTTTATCTTGATGATAAGCAAGCCTTGAATGACCAAGGAGGCACTGTGATCATTGGTAGTCAACCGAAAGCAGAGATGCACAACATCTCCTTTGACGAATCTCATCACAGAGTTGTGTAGTCTCATTAAGTACTAACTCCTGAGGACCAAAGATCTCCTGCATAATTTGAAGAGCAAGTGATCATGACTAATGTGCACAAGCATCCAGCAACATTGGCTAATGAAACTAGAGTGTATGTCGAAGCCACTAGCTGAAGTGTTCATTTTCGCATAGCTGAGAATGAGCAAATGGCAAAGGAACTATAGGTGGCCAAGTAGGGAGGAGACTTGGTGACAATATCTGCCCAAGCTGAATTGAAGAAGGCAATACTAGATGAAGTATTGTCCTTGGACACAGTTATGCAAGCATTGTAATCCAAGTTTGGTACCATGCACCAAGTAGTCATTCATCTCCATGTATGGTAGTAGCAATGTACAATAAGGGCACACATCTTGAAGAACCCACATACTTATATTGATAACATGCAAGCATGGACAATGAAGTACAAGGGAGCCCAACTTCACTTGCCAAATATGATGAAAGCCAATAAGGTTGAGCTACAAGCATGTATCTGAAGGCAGATTTGGAACTATGAAGACCTACCGCAACTCATCACTAGCATACAAGATTTCCTTGCATGAGTATTCAAGAGCATGGATGTTATAGTGCACACTCATGCGATCCCATCACTTGGGACTCTCACCTAGGTGAAGACAAAGAAGCAAGTCCAACATGAGCTTGACTCGTACTTCGACGAGTTGATGCGCACCACCACCAGCCTAGAATTGCCTATCAGTGCAGACATCATGTGCAAGTACATTTCTAGTCGAGCCACACTGAAGAAAATGATACACATTCTCACAGACGAGTTGGATAAAGGATCTCGAGCAGTGTACACAGATGCTATGGAGGCAAGGTTTAGGTTTCAAATGGATGTCATAGAAGAACACACGAAGAGTATAAAGGAATACCAATCTTGGCATCAATATGTCATTGTTGATCAGCATGAGGATGTCGAGCAGTTGGAATTCTATGGTTGCCTATGTTCGAATGATGTCTAGTTTGGCTTCTCAAGTATCAAGAGTAGATGTAACAATCATAGAGTAGGTGAAGAGTCATGAGGGTAGTTGAATGGTTACAAAGGGGAAAGTCAAGGGTCACCCCACCCATTGCTATAAATAGTCCCTCGTAACTCATTGTATAGGATTTTGGTCAGCCAAGCTTCTACTAACAGTATCTTGAAGAAGGTGTGGACAATATTGTAATGCGCCTTGGCTTCTCCACTACATGGAGCTAGTACATCACTTTGGATGAGTAGGTGGATGTGGTTGTAACGTTCCATTATTGGGGTTAGCAGGTTTACATGGATGTATTGTATGATTGTGACTTACACTTGTTTATATAATAAGAGTCAACACGTTTTCATGCATATGTTGTTATTGTAGTTGGACTACTTCAGTGGCTTTAATGATATATGTTGTTTAATTACGTACTTGTGTATGAACTTATTCACATGAAATTATATGAATCTTGTTGTTAATGTGTTGCATATGTTGTTAATGGTGTCACCGTCTGTGTTGATTGCTCTGCCGGAAATTTGATAGCACTTTCACTTGAACCTTGCTATAACAACTGTCACTCTCATCTCGAACTGGTCCATGAGTTTTGTACATGTTACCTTACCTTGTATGATGTCATTGCCACATTTTAGTGGACTGCTCCACAAGAACTTGTGCATGTCCTTTGTGTTGTGCATTCCTAGCCGAGTAGGGATTGATCCCTTTCAACCTTGAAATAACCATCACCCTCTTCCCCCTTCAAGTGTTAGAACCTCTCATACACCTTCCTTGACTCACTGCATTAGTCACAACCTTGCTACTGACATAGTTATCTTTACTTGTCTCTGTGTGACATCACAGTCAAGGCATTACCTTACAACCCACTACTAGGACTCTTACACCAAATGGTTTGAGTTTTCATTGGGACTTCTTACCAGGGAGATCCCCTT
Organism: Pinus taeda; assembly: GCA_000404065.3. Lineage (NCBI taxonomy): Eukaryota > Viridiplantae > Streptophyta > Pinopsida > Pinales > Pinaceae > Pinus > Pinus taeda. The sequence goes on along the minus strand of APFE031596356.1, from coordinate 61,094 downwards.
GACATGTTAGCAGGTCCAACACCGTCAACATTTCTAGTGCTAGAAGGAGAGCCTGATGACAAGCAATGTCCTCTCATCCAGTTTTGAACCTTTGTATATCTTCCATGGAGTCTTGCACTCTTCTTCCCTTGAGGTGTTTTTTGAATCGTGAAGATGTCTCCATCTCGAGGAAGTTGTTCGATCTCTTGTCTAGTCACACGTATGATGGTGAAGGCGAAGTGGCCTGGCTTGATCACTTACATAACTTTCTTTCCATGATTCATGAGGAATATGAGTTTTCTGATGAACAGGTCGGTTTGCTTCTTGCATACACACTTCGCGAATCTCCATTTTGTGCGTGCACTCTTTTGAGCACTTCTTTGATCTTATTGAGGACACATTCTATCATTTTTATCTAGACCATCTTGACTGGAAATTGCTATAGCAACGAAGAGCTCCACATGAATCCATTATTGATTTTTGGCAGCACTTTTGTGACTTGCAGTTTCAAGCTCTGAAGAGCTAAATGAAGTTTTCTTATCTTTGGGACTGGTTCAAGTATTTCCTTAAGAAATTTTCCCATCCAAAGAGGAAGCTTGATATCAAGCCTCGCTCAACATTCTTCATTGATGGAACTACGCTATCTCATGTGGGAGCAAGCACTGTCTCAACTAACTGTCCACCTCCCTTTCATTCAACAGCTTCACCACTACCCATTGATGTTGAGTATCATTCTCAAACACCTGTTCATCCTTCACACTCACCCAGCATCACTCCACTCAATTTTCATGTAGATTTGGTTGTGAGTCCTTCGAGTTCTCATATGCATTATTTTCTATGACATATGTCTTCACATTTAGGTTTTCCTCCGAATGATGATGTCTTATGTTCACCCATTCTAGACTCTTCTCTTTTTTGTCTTATTGAAGACACATTCTATCATTTTGATCTAGACCATCTTGACTGGAAATTGTTATAGCAACGGAGAGGTCCACATGAATCCATTATTGATTTTTGGCAGCACTTTAGTGACTTGCAGTTCAAGCTCCGAAGAGTTAAATGAAGTTTTCTTATATTTGGGACTAGTTCAAGTATTTCCTTAAGAAATCTGCCCATCCAAAGAGGAAGCTTGATATCAAGCCTCGCTCAACATTCTTCATTTATGGAACTACGCAATCTCATGTGGGAGCAAGCACTGTCTCAACTAACTATCCATCTCCCTCTCATTCAACAGCTTCACCACTACCCATTGATGTTGAGGATCATGCTCAAACACTTGTTCATCCTTCAAACTCACCCAGCATCACTCCACTCAATTTTCATGTATATTTGGTTGTGAGTCCTTCGAGTTCTCATATGCATTATTTTCTATGACCTATGTCTTCACACTTAGGTTTTCCTCCGAATGATGATGTCTTATGTTCACCCATTCCAGACTCTTCCTTTTTTGTGAATGAGGAACAAACCACCAAGGGAGTTGGTGTTGCACAACCAACATGCGGTGTCATTCATGAAGAGTATGAGTGGGAGATTGAACATCAACACTCGGTGATAGATGACTCCCTTCTGTTGAGCCCCTCCATTCTTTCCTAACCACTTTGGTGAACTTGCCATCCATGATTTTGCATGTGTGTCTTCATCCACGGGTGCACCCATTGTTGATCAATTGAAGGACTCACTAAATGTTAGTCTATCATTCGACAAAGGATAGGGTAAGTTATTCGTTGAAAATCCATTTGATCCTTCATCTGTATTTTCTAGAAACATAGAGGATGAGTGTGTTCTCTTTTCATCTACCCCTCTATTCAATTCATTTGATCATGAGGATGGCGAAGAATTCATTGATGTTTCTAATCATGGCAGTCCTGATCCATTTGCTTCCATTTTTTATCACGATCATGAATCTATCACAGTTGATATTTTGAAGCCACCGATGTATGATGATCTACCTAATGATGAAGATGAGACACCCAAGACTATCAAGGCACTTTAACCTGAGCTAATGGTTATGTCATTTCCTCGCTCTCCTCGGCTCAGTCTCACTTCTGACTATGAAACTGTTCAATCACCCAAGGCTCCTCATCACTCATATGTATGCATTAAAGGTCCATCTCACTCATAGATCACACTTCCTCCACTTGAACTACACGACCCCATTACTCATGCATTGGAGGAGTCTTACATTGCAAGCACCCGTTCACGACGCAAGTTATCTTTGTTCCTTTCATTTGCTTTCATGTCACAATCAAGAGTGTGCTTTTGTTTCAAATTTTCACGTAGTGTTACAGATCACCATGAGAAGTCCATAGACTATTTGTCATGCACTTGCACTCACATATGTCACATGGGCACTTTGAAACATGAAGTGTGGTTTTATTCATTGTTATATCTTTCTTGCTTGCTGGTTTGCACCACTGGGTTTCTTGTGTACCAATCCTTCACCAACATGGGTCTACCAATGTGCCAGTGGCTGCATTGGAATTATCACTTCACATGATCAGGCCCATGTACCGTTAGTGTAGGAGTAGGAGTAGTGTTTTATTTCAGTTGTTTGCTTGCATGCTTGTTTGCTTATATGCTTTGTTTTCTTATTTGTTTTCTTGTTTGTTTACTTGCCTGCTTTTCTTTCACCTTTGCTTCTACTTTTGCTTTTATTTGATGTTTGTTAGCTCATTTGTTTTCATTCGTAGGTTAGTCTTGCATGAAACCATGTATGACTCTTGAAGCGAGCTGGGTAAAGTACAAGAGAACTTGTACAACTATCACTACTTGGTTATCTGTCATCTTGTCTCTGTATGATGAGCTTGTTATTCTTAGTCCATGATACATCAAAGGAAAATACTTATTGTTCAAAGTGAACTTTGGTGTAAACACAACGCTTGCATACTAACTAGTGTCACCATCTCTAGTCAATTATTTTTGGGTTAACCCTTGTCAGATCAGTCAAGTAGAGTAAGGTGAGGGGGAAAACCTTAATAGGAACATCACAGATATAATAAACTACTTCTCCGTTAGAAAAACATCCTCTTCTCTCAATAATTTGGGATCCCTCTTCTGCCTCTTAAATGAATAAGTGTTATGCATAGTAAAAATGAAAATGAAAAAAATGAAAAGTCAAAAATCTCAGGAAATGAAAATGAATAAGGTGAAAGAAAAGAAAGGATTCTTATGCAAGGAGGTGATGCAAGTAACTTTTCTAGGGTACTAACCAGGCTCACTGGCTGTGGAGCCAAGCTTTTGTTCCTATGTGAATCCACCGGGCTACTCTCCAGCCCTACTGGTAGTGGAGCAACATGAGAGATGAAACTAAGACTCCGACGACTATACTGCTTCTCCACCTATATACCCCTCAACCTCAATCGAAACAACTATGTTGCCTTGACTTGGGATGTGTGTCAATCGACCAAGGGCCTGGTAGATGCTACATCTTATAATCAAGTTACTGTGAAACCAAGATGAGCTAAGAATTGAACAATACTTCCAGAGGTGTTAGACTTGCTTTTCACGAACAAGGTCTATGTAGAGAGATGGAGTTTTACCAGCGTGTTTCCAAGTGTTGTAGCAGCTACAACCACCCTCCAATTGTTTTCCTTAGCTTGTTTTGGAGCCTCCCTACCAACCTTACATAGCACTTTGTTGTGCTTCATTAAGTACTCAAGCTTCAATGTTTTCCTCACACAAATGTAGCATGTCGATCATAGTTGATCCATTGCCCTCATAGGTTGCTTACCCGGACTTGGTCCAATTGCAGGATGAGCATATTCCCCTTGAAAATTATGTATTTCTGGAGGGAAACCAGCCTTCCCTCCAGGAATTGCAAAATCCTCTCTGATAGCCTGCTGGGCTCCATGATCCAAAATGGATCTAACATAGACTTCTAAGTCTATGATTTTTCCTCACAGACGAAAAATGAAATTCATTGGATGATTTTGAGAGTAGTCTCATTTCGTAGTTTGTTTCATTCTGAATCCAATGCAATTTGAACGAGCCAAAACAGACTCCAGATGAAGGAGTTATTTTAAAAAGAATATTTTTCCCAATGTCCTTAGAAAATGAGGCATTTCTTAAAATAACCTAAGGGTTAATATTAGCCTTATGTGCTAAAAACCTTTGTTAAGTGCTAAACCTTTATAAAGCACATTTTACATTGAAAAGCATGTGGGTTGTCTTGTCTAGGCAGATCCAAATAATTTATAGAAAATAAACTAAACATTTTGAGTTCCGAAAGGAGGGCAGTGAACGGTATTTCGGGTGGGTTTCAAGCGGTAAATGGTATTGGAAGGGCTTCACCCGATTCCATACACCAACTGACATGTAGCATGCCATAGGAGAAAGAAACTCGATTTTTCAGGCGGGTAATATCTGCGCAAGTGGGCCACCCGAAATGGCTGTCAGCCATTAGATTGGAGATCGTGGATCAATGGTGGAGATTGAGCATACTACTTGATGTTTCGGTTTTAGCGTGAACCATTGGATTAAATAGGGAATTAACAGTCCAGATGAAATGCGAAAATCACATCATAACTTAAAGACTTGCAACGAGTGCTTCCATTGTAGTTGTCAGATGGATAAAAGGGATCAACGGTTGTGATTGAATCAACGATCACTAATCGGAAGGGTTAAAGTATTGTGAAGTGGCAATACCGCCAATGCGCCAATAGTCGATATGGCCGATTGGAGTGATCAGGAATTGGAGATCGAGGAAAGAAATACAAAGGGGCCGTGCAATTGCGATATGCGATAAAGAGCACAGACCCGATAAGTTTATAAGTGTGATTTCATATAATTTGAAATCTGGATTTATGGGTTTTTGGCCATACGCAATGTGATTTGTGATATTGTGATAGAATGATAGGCCTAAGAGGATTATAGGGGTGATTGCATATATTTTGAGTTCCAGCTCACGGCTAATGAACGTGTTTTCATGCATTTGCCCATGTATTTCCGTTATATTGCTATTTCAGGATTAATGGCAGGGGGAAGGCCAAACAGCCGGGTTTCCCGTGCCTGCCAGTTCATGACAATTGCAAACTGCTTCTTTTATGGAACAATTAGTCTTCCATGAATTAGGCGACTGTAACCAAATGGATACAAAAACACATAAAAGATGGAGAAATAGGATTCCCAGAGGCACAGGCAGAGGAATGCTCAGAGAGAGCTCAGAGAAGCTCGAGAAGCCCAGGGATGCTTAGTGAATACTTAGGAAGAGTAAGAGAATGTTGAGTGATGTGCAGAGGTAGTCTATGGAGTGAGGAAGGTTTGGTGCAGCGTAAGATTTTATCAGAGCCAAACAAAGGGCCCGAGAGCCGCAGAGCTAGAGCGCTTGATAGAGGATAGACACCAAAGCTGCAGAGCTAGAGTGCTTGATAGAGGCATAGCCACCAGAGGTTGGAGGCAAAGCTGCAAAGCCAGAGAGCTCAAAGCAGACTTCTAAGAGCCATGGTGTTGTAGTGAAGCTACAGAATAGTAAAGAGATCAAATGATCAAGCTATTGTTGATGTCCAAAGTGTGTTGAAGACAGAAGAAGGAGTTCCAGAGATAGTTAAGAGAGTTCTGAGGGAGTTGGTGCAAGCTAGAGCTCAAGATAGCTCAAAGCACCAATTAAAGGAGTCCAATCAAGAGAAGCCTAGATCTATCTATAGAGTAAGGACAACCAGGGGTAACATGGCATTTTGAGTCCATTGGTTCAGTTGTAACCCAATGGAGTTAAGTGTAGCACTTGTAAAATAAGTGAAGCCATAATCCCAAAGCGCCTAATCAAGTTGATTAGTGCTCAAGGAGACGTAGCCCAAGATATTAGGGTGAACTCCATATTATATTGTTGTCTCCTGTGGTTTGCTTATTTGCTGCTTTATTTACTATTATATGTATTTCATATCATCATAAGCAAATGAACATAAGCACTTAACAGTTAAAGGCAAACAAAATCATACACCTATTTCAAGCACTTTTAATTCTGCAATTATCAATCATAAGCATAGATCTGGGGAATATATATAATATTTGGAGTGGGAGAGGTTCTTGTTGATTGACAAGAAGCCTTTAGTGCCCCAATTTCAGTTCAGGTGGTATCAGAGTTGGTTATATCAAAGTTCGTTATATCAAATTTGGTTATATCAAAGTTGGTTATATCAAAGCTAGTTATATCACAACATCAGTTTGATTAACCCCACCTTCAAAGAAGGTGATATTAGAGCTTAGGTTATACCAGATCAAGTGGTATCAGAGCTTAAGTTATACCAGAGTAGGTGGTATCATGAAGCAGGTTGTATCATGAAGCAGATTGTATCATGATGCAAGTGGTATTAGATTAGAATGCTTGATTGAAAAAGCAATCTATATGCTTGTTTGACTTGAAAGGTGTTCAAAATAGTCAAATTCAGACTGTTTGATTGTTTGTAAACTGACTATTGTTTGAGTTTGCAGAGGTGAAGGGAAAGCTATCGATAGCTAAGTCTAGGAGAGGACAAGAAGAAAGAAGGGCTGAAGGCATTCTTCTTATCCCAAAGGACCTAAAGGAAATCCTTGAAGCACAAGAGGTTCGTTGCAAAAGGTTGCTTGAATAAGCTCTTTGTTAATCTTGTTTGAAGTTGTTTTGTTTATTCTGATAATGACAACTTCTACAAGTGAGTCCTCAATTTCTTCTTTATTCACAAGATTCTTTGATGAAGACATGAAGAAAAACTTGTTCACCATGATGGATATCGTGAGAGAAATGTATGAGGATGGAAGGAAGAGCATCATACTTAGAGAGTAATTTAATTACATGAAGGAAGAGAAGCAGTTGCTTTCTAACAAATTGTAGGAAATTGAGAGGAAACTTCATATTGCAAATATGAGCCTGGAAAGGATGCATGAGTTGGAGACACAACTCCTTGTTGCCAAAGAAGCCTTAGTCAAGTATCAGCTTGAAGAAGAGGTAAACAATTCCTATTTGTCTTCAACTTCTTCTAAGAATGTTTATGTCGGCTCTTTTGAAAAACATACCAAAGGCATAGGGTCCAAGTTAATGTCCAAGATGGGCTATGAAGGAAAAGGCTTGGGAAAACATGCACAAGGTATTGTTGAGCCAATAATGGTTGAGGAAAGGCCTAAGTATTTGGGTCTTGGCTATGGACAGTCTTATGGAGAAAGTTCCAAGGTTGCCATGAAGACAATTGAAACAATTCCAAGAAGAAGTTTCATTTCAGGGCTTCTATCTCAAAAGTGTAAAGATTGTATTCATGGAGAATGCAATAGCTTGAAACATCATTTGCAGGATGCAGGTGTTCATAAGAATACACTTGAACCGGAGATTTGTGGAAACTCTGAAACCATTGAAGAGGTTGATGGTGTTCCAAAGGGAGCTACTTATTCATTCAATTCACCTCCTCATGAAGGCAATAAAGGTGAAAGAGAAAGGTATAAACCTGGTTCTAATCATATTCCTTTTGATTATGTAAAGCATGATAAATTTCCATATAAGCATGGGAAAAGAATTGCATGTTCCTTTTGTGGTTTCGATAACCATAATGTTTCTAGATGTTGGAAGAGAATGGACACATACAGGAAAATTTTGAAGGAAAGGAAGCAAGAAGCCAAAGGTCCACTAGACAAGGAAAATCATGATGTCAAGAAGATGCACATGTGTTTCATTTACTGCCATAAGCAAGGACATGTTGCTGCAAAATGTTGGACTCTGAATCCAACAATGCTTCCACAAGTTGAAGAAGGTGGAAAGAGAAAATGGCAGGAATGGAAAGAAAGATTCCATGATTGATGTGTTTTAGGATGATTTACATGTTGATGATGATGTGCAGACAAAGGGAGGACCTTTGAAATGGATTGGTAAGAAATGGTTAGAATTCTTATCTAATTAAAGTTGCATATCTTTTGATGTGAAAAGAAATGTATCACATCTATTTGCATCTGTTAATGAGATGCAAGTTGCGGGTCTTTTTTACCAAGAAGGTGAATGGAAAAAGTTGAGTAGGAGACTCATTTTATTGTTGCAACAATATATTCATTTCAGCTTCAAAAGTACAGTGTGCTTAAGTGAAAGTTAAAGGATGAAATGCACGCATAAGCATGATGTGCATGAACATAGGGATGTTGATGATTTCCTTGTATTTGAACATGTATGTGTAATTAACTTGAAGGGTTGATTGCATTTTTTTTAAGCATGTATGTAATGTTAATATTGACTTGGAAAAGGTTGATTTGGTCTCCAAGATGGAAATAATGATGAAGTGTTTCATCTTTGAAAGAAAACTGTAGAATTATTTTTCTACATGCTTGAATCGAAGGGTCAATTGTTTTAAAAGGCATGTTTTGTTGGTTGGTTATCTAGCCAATCATTTGTATGCAGATGTAAAGACATGGAGGTAATTCACAAGATGTGAAATCCGTTTCTTTTCTTGAAGCAAGATTTTAGGCCATCCAGTTGTTGTCTGTAATCCTGTTGCTGTTAATATTTGTTGTTGACAGTATGTCAAACAGATACAAATGTAAATTTTTGTGAAGAAGATGTAACTTCACATTTGTTTGAGCCACCTTGGATCAATGATCAAGGAAGAGAAGTTCAAACTTCCTTCTGTAACCTTCTCAGTAGGAGTTCTGCTTGAAGTCAAGGAGGAAGATAGTTCTTCCCAAGAGGACAAGCACAACTAGGAAGGAAAGTGTTGAAAGGCTTTGGTTCAGAGGCACTATGCAAGGCAAGTGTATGGATTGTATGTGTTGTGTCCTTCCCCAGATTTTCTTTATATTCACTGACATATTTCTTACAATGAATGTTGCTTGTTTCCAAATATTTTAGGTGTTCATGTGTCTCAATGGCTTCCAAGAGAACAAGATCACAAGGCACTGATGGTATTGTAGCTAGAGCAGCAGTTGAGCAGGTTTCCTCTAGTCTGTTGATTTATGAATATACGAAGTTATATCTAGACAATCACATCAAACTGAAGCAGTAAGAGGTGAAAGAAAATTTTGGAGGTACTTTTTGAGAAGATCTTGAAGACCGTCAGGTGTACATGAACATTCATAAGTCTGGCTTGTATCGGATTGCATGCAAATACCCCATGTTCCCATGCACAAACATGATTCACTGTATCGTTTCTCACACTGACCTCAAGACAATGACCTTGAGAAGTGTCACTGGGATGATGCTTGCAATCTTCTGGGCATGAGATTACAATGAGATGTATTAGATGACCGAGCCCATGACTGTCATGACTCCTCTATTCAACTTGCCCAACAACAAAGATCACTCTAGATACATTTTGAAGGATTGAGTAAAGGAGCCAGCTAGTTTTAGGATGACACCCAACCAGATATATAAGACAAAGATATTGAGGAAGGCGTACCAATACTTGGTCATACTCGCATGTCAACTAAGTGGCCAAGTAAGAACTGAAACCTTTCCTCAGGGTTGGGTGATCTCATTGGACCAACTGGCTAGAGAAGGAAGACCATGCAATTGGTTCAACATACTGGCTCACCAACTGAAGCAAAAAGTCACAAAGGCTCAACAGTCACATGAGTGTATGCATGCAGAGATTTATATGTCTGCTTACATTCTAGATGCAATCTGTGCCTGACATGAGTTCCCGGGCTTGGAGCGGGCATGGTCACCAGTGAAGACAAGTTGTTGTCCGAATGCAGCTTCAGAGGAGTGATCATATGACTGTATGACCATTTTGTCACCCTAGTGTACATGTTGATCTTCGAACAAGATCCAACCTGCATGTTAGAGGAAGTGATGAAGTCATTTCTAGGTATTGCAGATTGATATGCTTCACAGTTCGACATATTCATCTGAGTGTTCAATGTAGAGAAGTCTCTACATGTTCTGCCAAAGTTCTCCTTGGAAGTGCTTTTCATGCAGGAAGTGTACCACATCTCGGCAGCATTGACAGCTAGACTACAGCAAAAGAAGAAGGCACCTTGGCCATCTGCTCTATTGCAGATTGGGTTATATGAGATCCATAGTATCAAGCAAGCGGATGTCGAAGCTGAGCAAATGAGGAAGTATCCTTTTGACCTCCGAAGCTTCAACCTGTATGACCCACATTTCATTGTGAAGGATCACTAAGCGAGAGTTCAGTTCAACTGGATCCATGGGGCATGTCATTGGGCCAAGGAGGACTACTAGAGGTACTGCTACAATTCCTCTAGACCAAATGAACACATCAGCTTCACCGTAGATTAGTTAGCAAGCAGCATGAAGCAGCATACAAAGAGCACCAATTCTAGCAACAACAACAACAAAAGCAATAGAGCCAAGCATACTTTTGCATAACAAATGGAAGAAGAAGATTTTTGCCCGCATGGAGGAGGAGAAAAGCTATAAGTTTCGAGTAGATCCACTTGTAGAACAAGAAGCTATGGCTATTCAGGAAAAGAGGCAAGAATGTGACAAGCGAATCATGTGAAGACAGAGGGATAAGAAGAGAATGGAAGAAGTAGAGAAGGAGTTACATGAGCTGAGGGAGAAACTCCAGAAAGAACAAGAGTTGTGCGAACAGGAGAAGGAAGCTCAATAGCAGAAGATTCAGCAGGGGGTGCATCACATGCAGATAGATGAAGCAACGTCTGTACAAGTAGTTGATTCATCTGAACAGCTAACATCAGGCGAATAGGGTGAACCATCGTAGGGGAAAGACTTTCCTCATAATATAGAATAGGTGCTTGAATAGTTGGATGCAGACATGGAGCACTAGGAGTTGGAACAGGATACCGACCTCATGCCTCACCACAAAGAGGTTGACTCACCCACTTCATTGCATCCTGATGATGAGAAAGTCTCGAATGACCAAGGAGGTACTAAGATCCTTAGTGGTCAACTAGAAGCAGAGATGCACAACATCTCGTTTAATGAATCTCATCACAGTGTTGTGTAGTCTCAGAGATTACCAACTCTGGAGGACAAAATATCCCATTCACAATTTGAAGAGCAAGTGATCATGACTAATGTGCACAAGCATCCAACTGCTTTGGCCGATGCAACTAGAGTGTATGCCAAAGGCACTAGCTGAAGTGTTCGTTTCCTCATAGCTGAGAATGAGCGAATGGTGAAGGAACTATAGGTGGCCAAGAAGGGAGGATACTTGGTGACAATGTCTGCCCGAGCTGTAGTGAAGAAGGAAATACTAAATGAAGTATTGTCCTTGGACACAATTTGGTACCTTGCATCAAGCAGTTGTTCATCTCCATCGATGGAAACAACGATGTGGGAGAAGAGCACACATCTTGAAGAACCTACATACTGATGTTGATAACATGCAAGCATGGACGATGAAGTACAAGGGAGCACCGCTTCACTTGCCGAAGATGATGAAGGCCAATGCAGTCAAGCAACAAGCATGTATCCAGAGTGAGATCCATAATTATGAAGACCTACCGTAACTCATCACTAAAATACAGAGTTCCCATGCATGAGTATTCAAGAGCATTGATGTTATAGTGCACACTCATGCGATCACATCACTAGGGACTCTCAACCAGTCAAAGAAATAGAAGTAGGTCCAACATGAGCTTGACTCGTACTTCGACGAGTTGATGCGCAATGCCACCAGCCCAAACTTACCTATCAGTGCAGAAATCATGCGCAAGTACATTGTTGGTTCGGCCACACTGAAGACAATGACACGCATGCTCATAGATGAGTTTGACATAGGAGCCCGAGCAGTGTACCCAGATGCTATGGAGGCAAGGTTCAGGTTTCAGATGGATGTCATAGTAGAACACCCGAACAGTATAAAGGACTACCAATCTTGGCATCAATATCTCATTGTTGATCAGCATGAGGATGTCGAGCAATTGGACTTATATGGTTGTCTAAGTTCGAATGATGTCTAGTTTGGCTTGTCCAAGCCATTGTTCACATGGGTACATGTGCATTGTAATGTTGAGTCATGTCAAGTGTAATTCAAGTGTCAAGAGTGGACGTAATAGTCATAGAGTAGGTGAAGAGTCATGAGGGTAGTTGAATGGTCACAAAGGGGAATGTCAAGGGTCACCCCACCCCTTGCTATAAATAGTCCATCATAACTCATTGTATAGGCTTTTGGTCAGCCAAGCTTCTACTAGCACTATCTTGAAGAAGTCTTGCATAGTATTGTAACATGACTCGGCTTCTCCACTGCATGGAGCTAGTACATTTCTTTGGAGGAGCTAGTGGATGTGGTTGTAACATTCCACTATTTGGGCTAACAGGTTTACATGGATGTATTTTATGATTGTGGCTTATAGTTGTTTATATAATAAGAGTCAACAAATTTTCTTGTATATGTTGCTATTGTAGTTGGATGACTCCAATTGCTTTAATGATATATGTTGTTTAACTTACGTACTTGTGTATGAACTGATTCACATGCAATTATATGAATCTTGTTGTTAACGTGTTGTGTATGTTGTTAATGTTGTCACCATCCATGTCGACTGCTCTACCAGACATCAGAAAAACCTTTCACTTGAACCTTGCTAGAACAATGGTTGCACTTGTCTCAGACTGATCTGTGATTGTTGTACATGCTACAATACCTTGTATGATGTGGTTGTCGCATTCGAGTTGATTTCTTTGCCGAAAGTTGTGCATGTCCTTTGTGTTGTGTGTTCCTAGCCGGGTTGGGATTAATCCCTTTCAACCTGGAACTCACCTTCACCTACTTCCCCCTTCGAAGTGTTAGAACCTCTCATACACCTTCCTTAACTCACTGCATCAGTCACACCCTTGCTACTAACAGAGTTATCCTACTTGCCTCTGTGTGACATCGTGGTCAAGGCATTACCTTACGAACCACTAGTGGGACTCCTACACCAAACAGTTTGAGGTCTGATTGGGACTTCTTATCGAGGAGATCCCCTTGACATGTTGGGGGGTCCACCACCATCAAAAACATGGAAAAATAATTCTCCATGTGATACATATTATATAGCAACAATAAAAGTTTCATGTAATACACATTCTATCACATAAATTTCTTGATTTTTTCCTTAGTCATTTTTAAAAAAAATATTTTGTGGCTATCATGGAACCCATAGACTTAATTCGCGTAGCTAATTTTGACCACTATATATTAAAATCAAACCCCACAAAAAATAATCCTCATATAAAAACAAAATTCGCGGGCCTTGTTCCTAATTCCTTTTGCCGATAAAAATTAATTTCTCATCCAACCTTGACACAAACTAAAACTTTTTTATTTTATAGTAGACCCATGCAAGCTTGGTGTTAAAGCTAGGGATCTCATACCACCCTATAGTGTTCCCACTACTAAACCCAACAAAATACTCTAATACCACATTGTAGCATTCACAGTGCTAAACCTAACGAAAATACTTTGATACCAAACTAAAAAAAACATTCCTCATGAAAAACGCACCCATGTCACTAACATAAAAATTGAAAATTTGAATGCATACAATTAATTCATACACAACATTTAAAAAATCTAAAATAAAATGCATCCACTAAGCATAGTATTAAAAGTGTGAATCAGAATAAAGATAAGATATGTATCTTTGTAATGAATGCACAATTGGATATATATGGTAGACATTCCACTCAACCATAGACTTCTTGCTCTAGTTCTCTCAATAGTAAGTCACCCCAAGCACTAGCTATTTTACAGTCATATCTCAGCACCTAGTAAAACCACATGGAAAGCTAATTCATGTAGTATTTCTAATCCACTAGCTATTTTACCTTCAAAATGCATAATGTAAGGAATGGTATTCCCTTATCTAACACATAATCCTTCAATATATCTAGTTCCCTCGGGCTCTAACATAAATTGTATGATAAATTCCTTTATTAGGGACCATGGGGATTCTAACTATAATAGGAATTATCACAACATCAAATCACTCACTCATTTAGGTAATGTTTTACTTACAGGCCTTGTCAAGAAATTTATTTGCATAGATTATGTAACATTTATTATCAATCCAGAATATGTAGACTTGTGAAATGATAACATAGTATGCGTAGAATTAGATTATTTGTAGTATGATCTATCTAGAATTATTAATTAATATCCCAATTTATGAAGTCAATTGCATAACATAAAATACACCACATGCTATCAACCAAAAAGAAAGCTTAATGAATCCCAGCAATGGTAATGTACTTGGCATCTATTGCATTATTAAGAAGGGATCTTGTAGTCACCAAGTTATCTCCTTGCATAATTTTCCATGAACTATTGAAGCCTATTTTTAGAAAGTTATAATAAAAGAAAACATATTTTCATAAATAAAATACACCATGCTTCCTAAATTCAACTCTAGCTCAATCACTATTGGAAATGAATATGTACTTGAAGGCCAATTATACATTAATCAAACATTGCTCATTTTCGATAAATCATAGTTCTTGTTGTTGGAAATCTTTGATAAAATCACACTATTTTAACTTTCAAACACAAAATATTTTCTCCATAATTGAATAAAGGCATATAGAATGAAATAACATACCCCTGTGATCTATTTGGAATGAGCTAAATTATGTTGGAATTATAATTATACTGAGAGGGAGAAGTAAATCAATATAATGGAAATTTTTAGCAGTTCAAACATTTCAATGCATATAAAATGGCAATTGCAGTAGCAACATGAGAATACACTAAATATATGTGGAAATTATTATTGAAGAAAAACATAAAACTTATTTATATGAATGTTCTTGCATGAACCAATCTACTATTACAATAATTTACGAGCACCAACTAGAAGGAGCCCTAATGCCCTTCAAATGATTTACTAGAACCAACTAGAAGGAAAATACCAATCCCATGAACTAATTTACTAGCACCAACTAGATGGATACATCAATCCCATGAAAGTATTTATTGGCACCAACTAGAAGGAGACACCAATCCCTTGAAATGATTTATTGACACCAAACAAAAGGAAATACCAATCCCATGAGATTTCTAGGGACCAACCTAAATTTCCTATCAGATCTGTTAGCCTCCTATACCAATAGGTTTCATCTTCCATGATTGTCTTGATCGAACTATGGAATATGTTCAAACCTTCTTTCTTGAGCAAAGGTGTTCCATATTCTTGAAAAAC
>APFE031596356.1:0-29603 GCA_000404065.3 Pinus taeda | reverse complement strand
CATCATAAGCAGTTGGTGAATCCCTCTATGTGAGGAAGTGTTTGGGTAAGATTGAATGCCCAGCAGTTGAAATTAAAGGGGAGTGTTGGAATGATAATTCCAACTGCAGGTTGTAGGTTACAGGCGGACGTGGGCAGCGATGGATGCCAACTCAGTGAGCGCAGTGATCGTGAGTTTTCCGGCCGCCCGAAACTTTTCGCACCAGCTTTCCGGCGAAGGAATATCCCGGTGATTGACTTCGATACGATATGGTGGCGGCACGTGTCTCTCGCATGACGTCAACCGACACAATTTATCGGGTGCTAAAGTCATGTAGCAAAAGGCCTCCCGATATTCTTGTCAGCCGTCCGATGGGGTTCTTCGCTCTCCGCCGTCGATCACATGAAGCTGCATACGAGCCCGCATCAAATCAAGGATTGCCTGGAGTAAAAACTAAGTTTCGTTGACCTGCAAAAGAATTAAAATGAATTTAAACCATGGTCGTAGAAAGTGGGTAAAGCATTTAAGTTTTTTTATTATCTACGGCATGTAAAATAATTAAGTGCACATTGGTTTTATGCTTTCATATACGCTTTTGTTTTAGGGTTAATAATATATAACGAGCCAAAATGAAAAATGCTCGTGGGTTGTAATATGAGTTGACCATTGTAAAAAAAAAACGCACGGGAGCTGAAGAACTTGAAGTGTTGCACAGCAGTGCATAAATAAACCAGTTTCTCATTGTAATGATAAGTATGTAGTGTGAGAGCTCGAGGTGCAGAAAAATGAAATAAAGGTTTATGCACAGCAGTGCGTAGTGTGAAGCAAGGAGGATATAAAGAAATCAGTGTTGATTTTTTTTGAAAAACCAGAAACGCAGCAGCGTAAGATGAAGCCAAGTCTTTGGTATTGTATTTGAAAACATTTTGTGACATGTTGTAATGTGCAGAAACACATAACGGTTTTTTTGGAGCTACATATGTAAAAGTTTGTTTTACAGTAGTATGTGTAAAATATTTTTACAACAGTATGTGTAAAAATAGTTTTACACCAGTAAATGTAAAAAGGGGTTTTACAACAATAAACCCAGCTCAGTAAATTCTCAGGGGAAAACAGAGTTTTGGTTGAATGTTGTTTTTGGTAAATCCCTCTCAGCAAAGAGGATGAATGTGTATCAGGCATATATTTTAAGCAATAGGAATGTTTTTATGGCTGTGTAATGGACTGTTATGAGTATATTTGTTTTTAATAGCTTCCCTGTGCAAAGGTCCTAGAAGAAATGAAACAGAGCATTGGCTCTGTGGTGTTTGTTTGTTTGTTTGGTTTTGGTATTTTCCCATTGCAAAAAATTCCCAACACAGAAGAGCTCTTTCGACTGTTGCGGATCCAGTCCTGTGAGCTTGTATATGCACGACTCTACAATTCCCCTTCTTATAAGAACATCTATATTACGAGAGGTAACTAAAATCAAGCTACCGGATGACAGGACATCCTTAGCTGGTGAAAGTAATGCATTCATTTGCTTAATATCATCTAAATCATCTAAAATGATGAAAGCTGTAGAAGCTGCGAGATACCTTCCAAGCATCTCTATACCTTCATCGATGCTGTTTATCTGCTCATTCTAGTGAGCCAAGTCCTTAAGAAGCTGACTCTGCAAGGAAATTAAATGTCTGTCTCTAACATCAAATAAAAAACAAAATCTATTGAAATGAGATCTCCGACGGTTAAATATTTCTTTTGCGAGGACGGTTTTACCAACCCCTCCAAGTCCTACAATTCCTATAACTCTGGTCTGCTCGCTTTGCTGCTGCAAACACATTTCCCTTTCAAAATCTTCAATTCTCTATTCCAAAGCGATTGGATATTTGGAAACGTGGAGCTTTCTTGAACTCTTTTTAAGACTCCTTCCACGACCTTTTCCAGGAGCTGCTGCTCGTCACTAAACAATATCCAGAATACAATTGCGAGTCAGAAATGCAATAAATCTAATAAATTAAATCTAAGGCTAGCAAATTAAAGTTAAGACTGACAGAGAATTGGAGTGCAGTTCTCACCCATTATAAGATTCCAGGTCAAAACTGCTTATGTCTGCAACATTAAAAAGAGCGTCCTTCCTCTCTTTAATAATGTTGGGGTCGTATCGCGGCTTTTTTTGACCCGTTTGACGGTGGATTGTTTCCTTTTCTCCAAGCTTGCTCAGTGATCGAGCATACACACCATTTTCGCCCCTCGTAGAGCAAAGCATGCGAAGAAACCATGGCAGCATTCGAAAAACCCATGGGAGCATGCACAAGACTCTACCATAGAGTCCACTTTTGCGCTGCGTCCAACGAAGTTCTGATGGGTGCACATGGTCGAAAACAGGAATGAATTCTTTCAAACACCACACCGATTTTGCATATCGGGGAGAGAAAATAGCAATGTGAACAGAGGCTGTTCGAATTGCGCCTTCGATTTGACAAGTTAGCCCATCTCCCTCTCGCAATTCTCCATTGTCCAAAAATGGTCTGAGACCGTGTTTGCAAAGGCGATTGTAGAGATCGGTGGCAAAGGGTTTCTTGCAATATGGACCGCGATGATTAATAAAAATATCAAAGATATTGTAGTTTTCGTTGGCGTAAGAGGTGGATGAGGATGCCATACTATATTCACAGATTGAAATTACAAGATCGTCTGGTTGTGCTGAGGTACAAAATGGCTACCAGAAGATGACCCAAGCTACCACTACTTCACTTGGCCTTTCTTGTGCTCTGTCTCCCAGCTGATGACCCCAAGTTACCACTAGTTCACTCGGCCTAGGTCGCTCTCCGTCTCTCAAAATAGTTGTAGAACAAAACCGCTCTGAAATCCAGTAGGCTTGTAGGTTTTCTCAGCAAACGGAGTCCACCCTTTACATTGAATGAAATTTATGACCTCTTTCCTTTAATTTTTTCAATTTATTATATAAATAATGTGATGACAGTGATGCGTGCCAACAATTTCCGCTTTGATTGCACATGATCTATGGAAACTCTTATTTCCAATCCCATAGAAAAGTAAATGTTTCTGCTTTGAGTGCACATGATCTATGGAAACTCCTATTTCCAATCCCATAGAAAAGTAAATGCTGCCTGACATGCAAGGCAAATAACTTTAGCCCTATGAGTGACAGCACGCAAATCGAGATAACAGCCTGGAGATGGGCTAAAGCTATTTGCCTTACATGTCAGGTATCATTTACTTTTCTATGGGGTTGGAAATAGGAATCGCCCATAACCTATGGTTTGGTCTGCATGAACCTGACTACCACTGGCATGGTACGACATAAAGCAGTGTCATAATTTCACATGAAACGTTATTCTCGATAAATTAAACTTGATTATTTCGAGAAATTATTTTCTTAATCTTGATTATTTTGAGAAAGTGGAAGGAAAATGAGCAGGGAAGTGGTTTGAAATTTCTTTTTTTGGCTGAAGCAAGAGACGATCCTTCTATTTCATTAAACCAAAAGAAATGTTACATAATGTACGATACAAAACCATCCATATACATGGATTCAGGAAAAGGGTTTCCTGCCAAAGAAAAACCCTCACCCCTACAAAAGTAATCACCAAACCTATGATAAACAAAATCTGGAAGGTTAAAAGAACCCCTAGCCCAAAGGGGAGCTCCAGAAATCCACAGAAAACCGTGCTAACAACGAAATAGGTAAAACGTGTACCACCTAGATGACTGGAGATAACTGACCAGGCCCCACCAAGTAGCACAGACAATCCAAACCGTTGATCTGGGCTGCTGGATCCAATGGCTCGGAACCATATCGCACGACAAAAATGACCGAACGATAGTGTGCGGGGGAGGGCGATTTTCAAATCTACCCCTCTGCCACGTGTTGGAAGCTCTATGGAATCGCTTCCAAAACTGCAAAACCAGTAACCGCCTAAGAGTTGTGCGATCGTTGGAAAACCGATAAGGGTGTGGTTTTACATCCTAAAAATGAACAGAGGTTGAATTCTGGCTACCTGAAACGACCAACCTCCTGTCCCGCCAAATCTTTCTACCAAATGTGACACCTAGATTGTGCCTGCTGAGTTTTGACCCATCAAGAAGCCCACCACGAACCTAAGGAATCCGGTCAACTAAACGAAAACCACACCAACCGCGAGAGACTCACACCCTGAAAAGGAGGGAGAGGACGCGCCAAAAAAGCATGACGAATAGCACCCCTTGGGCCCACAAAACTGCGCCATCATTCTCGGCCGTTGATCTTGTCTACTAGATCCAACGACCAGGAATAATATCGCGCACCCCAACCTGTCTGAAAAATAGTGTGCGATCGACGACGGTATTCAAGTCCCTCCCTTGTCCACGTGTAGCCATCTCAATGGGATCGCTGCCAAAACTCAAAAACCACATACCGCTCATGGGACTAGCGATCACCAGAGAGCCGATCCTAGCGTGGTTTTCGGCATTGAAAGTGGGAATAGGGAGAATATCCGTAGCCGACAAACTGTTTCCCATTTTTAGTCTGTTCTCTCTACTGTGCCTGTCCCCGACGCTAAGCTCGTTTGAGAAGTGACCCCTTAAAATGTCGGCCGAGATCTTGAGGCTACCCTTCACCTGATTCCAGTAGGGCATGAGACCAATCCTTGCTTGTCTTTCTATCAATTGCATTCCAAAAGGTTGAGAAACATCTAGCCAAATAAATTAATTTATGCTAGCTATCCGGTTCCGGTAGCTAAATATTTCCTTGTCTTTTGCAACTTGTTCCTCGCAGAGAGCCTTTAAATGGTTTTGAGGAATCTCCCGCCACTTGTACGCTATCCCGCAATCTGCATTGTTCACCTCTTGGTTGGCCAAAAGGTCTGCTAGTTTATTGGAAAAACGTCGAACATGGTTGAAACTCACCATTCGCAGCTCTTGGAGGTGAACCTGGATTCTTTGGTAAACCAGGAGTAGTTTCTAGTGATTAGAAACTTTCTCCGGTAGAGTACCACAATTAATTCTTTTCACAGAGTTAATAGTAATCTCTGAGTCCGCTTCAACAATGACGTTTGAGCAATGATGTTGGATCAGAAACTCCAGACATTTTTCCAGAGCAATTAATTCTGCCATATTATTAGTAGCTCTACCAAGGTGATAATGGAAGATAAATATAATTTTGCCCTCATCATCTCTTAAAACCCGTCCAAAACCAGCAGTTCCTGGGTTGCCTTTTGAAGCCTCATCAATGTTGTATTTTAGATAACCTTTTTGTGGAGGTTGCCAGAACTCCTTCCCTATATCCATAGCTGTGTCCTTTCCGATTAGACCTTGAGGAGTAATCCCTTTCATTCCCAATTGTCTGAGAATTTTCAGCTCAGACATAGAGGGGGGATTTATGGGGAGATAATGAACCGTGGTACTAATAGTCTCCCTAAGCTGTTTCAGGATAAGATCAAAAAGACTTTGTGGGGTAGACTTTTCATTTTTGAAAATCCTTTTATTCCTTTCTTTCCAAATATTCCAGATAATGAAGCTTGGTGTGAAGGCCCGGGCCATATTAATGAACTCATTCTCTGAAAGGTTAACTCTCCAATTGTTTAGGGTATTAGTGATACTACTTCTGTCCCTATTTGATTGCTGGAAAATGGAAGAGAAGTAATCCCATAACCAGGTAGGATAAGAGCAATTGTTAAGAATGTGCTCCATATTTTCCTCCTTCTCTTCACAAAGCGGGCATCTGGAGCGCCCCATGACACCCCTCTTCTGTATGTTGTCCCAAGTTAGAATTTTCGTATGATGAACCAACCACATAAAAATCTTGATTTTCATCCAACCTTGGTACCTCCAGAGGATCTGCCATGTCTTGTTTGGAACTCTGTAATCAAGCCCAAGAAGAATACTCTTAGTTTCCTTAATATTAAAGTTACCTTTATTGTTATTGCCCCATCTCAATTGATCCTGCCCCTCTGTAGCTAAAATCATCCTTTGTTTAAGTAAGCTCCCAAGAGCCTCTGCCTTAATTTTCATGGGATTATCATCTCCGTAGTCAAGTTTACTCCAGCTTCTCCATTTTCCTAAGGTCTGGGCCAAATCCCAGAAATCCTTGACTTTATTTAACCCTTGAAGGTCTGTTTCCTGCTTGAGACTCTCAAAGTCCTTTTTTAACAGTATTGGTTCTTGCTGCCACCTGTCTTCCCAAAAGAGTGCAAGATCTCCGGCTCTGATTTCCCAGAAGCTGTTATTTTGAACAAGGCTTCTGTTTTCCCAAGCTCTATTCCAGATGTGAGAACCTTTTACATTGCGAGACATTCTTATTAGATCCTTAGTGTGCCAAGAGCTGGCATATTTTTCTTTCCAGATTCTTGCCCACTGAGCTTGTGGTTCTTGAACCTAGCGCCACCAAAGCTTGGCTCCTAGGGCTTTATTGAGAATCTCTTGATCATCCAAGTCTAGACCCCCCTATTTGTTGGGTTTACAGATTATGTCCCAAGAGACCAGAGCCCATTTCTTCTTAGTTTCTTCTTTACCCCAGAGGAAATCTCTTTGAATGTTTCTGAATTTCTCTAAAACCCCCTTGGGAGCTGGGAGGGCAGATAACATGAAAACTGGGATCGATTGTAGGACCGCCTTAGTTAAAACCAACCTGCATGCCAGGTTCAAGACCCGGAAAGTCCAATTTTTGACTTTGTCTTGCACTTTGTTAAGCATCGGTTCCTAGATACTTTTGTGCATTGGTTTGTCAGTGAGAGGAATTCCCAAATACTTTGTGGGGAGGGAATCCCTTTAGAAGCCTAGGATTCTTGAAATGTTTCTCTGAATAACAATATTAATATTTAAGAAGAAAATTTTTGATTTGGAAAGATTGACTTCCATACCTGTAGCCAAAGCAAATTCCTTCAGGATTTGATTGTAGGCTAAAGCTTCTTTGCCTGTGGGGAGCCCTTGCAGCATGGTATCATCTACAAATTGTTGGTGAGTTAGAGCTTGACCATTTTCAGATAATTGAAGACCTTTGATTTTTTCCATTTCCTTGGCATGTTTAATAGATATGCCCAATCCCTCCATCATGAGAATGAAAAGGAAGGGAGAGAGCGGGTCTCCTTGCCTGAGGCCTCTAGAAGGAATGAAGATCTCTGAGGGGGAGCCATTCACCAAAATTGAAAAACTGGAAGAGGTCACCAAAGCCATAACTCAACGGATCTAGTTGTGGTCGAACCCAAAAGCAATGAGAACCTTTTTGATGTAATTCCAATTGACCTTGTCATAGGCTTGTGCTATATCTAATTACATGATCATCCCCGCCTGTTTTTTACTGGTGAGCGTGTGGACCACCTCATGGGCTTGAATGATGTTATTTAAGATTTGTCTGCCCTCCACATAACCCGCTTGTTCCTCTAAAACTAAAGAAGGAAGGAGAGGTTTAAGTCTATTGGCCACGACCTTAAAGATTAACTTGGGGGATCAGGGAAATGAAGGAAGTGTTGAGGGCTTTCAGGATCGTTTTTCTGGATCTGGAATCCTCCACCACATCCAGAATGCCCTGTTTAACAATGTGCCAATAGGCTTTAAAGAAGTCCACATTGAACCCATCTGGACTTGGTGCTTTGCAGTTCTTCATGTCTTTGAGAACCTCACTGACCTCTTCTTTAGTAACAGGTCTGTTGAGATTAAAATTATCCTCTCTAGACACTAGCTTAGGGATATGCCTTGTAATTTCCTTGATGGAATGTTCTCCATTTGGATTGTTTTCTCAGGTGATGTTTCAGAAATACTGGACAAGCATGGTTTCAATACTCTTATGGGTGTTCTGGAGCTGTTCATTCTCATCCTTTATCATTGAGATTCTATTGTGTGCTCGGTTAGCCATAGTGGATTTGTGGAAGAATCTTGTATTCCGCTCTCCTTCCTTGAGCCATTGCACTCTAGACTTCTGCCTCCAAAATGTTTCCTCTTGTTTGCACAAATTATCCCATTCTTGGTGATGCTTACCGCCTGATCACTTTTGACTTTGTCAAAGCCATCTTTGATCAGAGCCTGGTTGAGTACCTGTAATTTGATTTCCAATAATCTTTTGTTCACAAAAATGTTGCCAAAATCCTTTTTGTTCCACTCTTTTAGCCTGAACTTGACATGCTTAAGTCTTTTGTGAAGGAGGTACATTTTTGAGCCCTGGAATGGCAAGTCCTCTGAACACCATTTTTCAATATTGCTGATGAAATCCAGGTGGGAGAGCCAAATATTCTCGAATCTGAAGGGCCTGTTACTGGGAGAAATCAAACCCTTGATTTCCAGTTGAATCAGCCAGTGGTCGGAACCTCCAAAGGGGAAGGACAATTGTTGTTATTTCTTTATCTGTAAGCAATAGCTCCTCTAAAATCATGAACCTGTCCAACTTAGAGGCTACCTGTGCCTTACCTCCTCTAATGTTGTTCCAAGTAAAAAAGCCATTGTTTAGGTTTGAATCAACCAGTTTCATCTCATCTGTGAAGGTCTGAAATGCTAAGGAGTCTTTGTTGAGCACTTTGGTACCTCCTTTTTTTTCCCAGAGCGATTTGATCATATTAAAGTCCCTCCCATAATCTAAGGAATCCCTGCCTGTCTATGCCTGAGATCAATTAGGGAGTCGAACAATTTGAGTTTATCATCTATTCTTTGAGGACCATAAACATTTGTGACCAGGAAGGTTTTAGAACCCCCCACTGGTTGAATGACCACTAATAAGTAGTTTCTAGATGATTTTGCATATGTTATACTAATTTTCTTTGGATTCCACAGAGTTAGAATGCCCCCAGCTGTGTTTTTCGCTTTAACCTCTAGGAAATCAATTCTATTGAGCCATTTGCTGTGGATTTCTTTAATTTTTTAGATGGAACATTTTGTTTTCTGGATGAAGATAACATCTGGCACTTCCAGTTTCATTCTATGACTAAGCATTTTTTGTTTTCTTTTACTACCTAGACATCTGATATTCCATGATGTGAGCTTTGTAAATGAGTAACTAGTTAGGTCTTCATCTTACCTAAGTCTATCATTAACTTTACACACTGCATCAAGAGGTCCTTCTGCTTTTTCCTACCTCTCTTTTTTCCTGCATTTCTGTTTGCTAATCCTGGAGTAGTTTTCATGACTTTAACTCCTATGTGTTCTTGTTTTTCCATGGTTTTATCGTTAACTAATTCTCTTTCCTGAGTTTTCCATAAGAATAGCTGCTGAATTTTGTTGCAGTATTCTTGGGGTAGTGAGTCTATCCCTCCCGTGGATCCCTGCCTCAAGAACCCTTCCAGATCTAGATGTTCCTTATCTAGAATTTCCTGAAGCTCATGATCTTCCAAATCTGTTTCACTTTGGGTCATTTCCTGATCCGTCTCTGTTTCTATTTCACTCAGTATAGTTTCTTTCTTATTATCCGTCTCTTGTGTTGGGTTGTAATCTTCTTTCGTTTTTGTTTCCATTCCATTAGGGCCGTCCTCCATAGATTGGTCTTTAGTTGCCATTTCTACATTTTCTTCCAATACTTGATACCTATTTTCACTAACCTTTTGCCCCTCATTATGAAGTTGTCTTGATCCTTTTTTGCCGCCTTTTCCTCTACTTATAACTTTCTGAAAGCTATCTATATCCTTCATTTCCTTATGTATACCTTTGTTTTCTGCTTGACTAAGAGGGAAATCTCTAAACAGGTGTCCAAGTTCATGGCATTTACGACATTTGAACGGGATATGCTCGTAGTCTACTGTTTGAACCCATTCCTCATCAAAAACTTCCAGTATGACTTCATCTGGAAGAGCTCCTGATAGATCCATTTCTACACAGATCCTAGCATAGGAAGTATATTTGCCTCTTCTCGTGGCTTCCGAAGCTTTGACAAAACGTCCTAGTTTGTTACCTATGGCAGCAAGCGATTCAGTTTGCCAATAATCGAGAGGAAGAGAATAGAGTCTTACCCAAACCAGTACCGAAGTGAAAGTCTCCCGCTCTGGCACAAAGTTCATCTTCCAAGGCCGCATATAGAGGCCAACTGCTGCATAAAAGTAGGGTTTTCCTTCGAATATTCTGTCTTTGTCTTCAATGTTTGTGAACACTACAATGAAAAATCCCTTGGACCCTAGATGCAGGTCTATACTTCCTTTGGGTTTCCAGTGATACTTGATCCATAACTGCAAAGCCTTTTTTGTGGGCCATAATCCCATAAACTTGCAGATTATAGCGTAGGTCCCCATATGTTCTTTGTGTGCCTGAAGTGCAGAATCGTTTAACACCACTCTAGGAGTGACCTCCATTTTGGGTCTGCATGGTCCCTTATGTTTGTTGTTCCTTGTGCCTTGTCTTTTGTCTTCTTCTTCTTTGTCTTTAGTGCAAACATTTTCCTTGGGTCTGCCCCCCTCTGTTTCTTTTTCATTATTACTCTGTTCCTCTTCCTTTGAATCTTTGGTTTTTCCTAGAGGGGACTTGCCTCTGCTGGCAATAGCAGCTTTGTAGGAGGGAGGGGAGCTCCCTCCCTTGCATTTCTCCATTAGTAGCAGGCGCTAAACCTCTTGGAACTCTGACTGCGTTTCAACATTTTTCTCCACTCCTCAGCTCTGTCCCGATCTGAAGTGGTTTGAAATTTCATTTTAGATGTGTATTGGAATTATTTTGTTAATCTGGATTGTTTTGAGAAAGTGGAAGGAAAATGATAAGGAAAGTCGTTTGGAATTTCGTTTTAATGAATACGTAGTGCATTAAGCATTCTTACCCAAGCTTTATCTTTAGTGCATTGACCACGTTTAGTGGATCCCGCCCTGGATTGAGTAGACACCACATATTTCAAAAGTTGGATTCTTTTGGTCTCCGAAACCCCTTTTTTCTGATATAATGGAGAAGATCTTTGGATTGAGTAGACACCACATATTTCAAAAGTTGGATTCTTTTGGTTTCCGAAACCCTTTTTTCTCATATTAAAGAGAACAACTCCCATGGATTGACATAAAGTTGAAAACAAGTGTTTTAATAAGTATTTTGATGGGACACTTATTTGTAGGATGAGACTTAAATGTTTTTGGATTTTTAAGTGGTTAAACTTCAATTTGAAATTAGCAAAAATATATACATATTAATTTTTTTATATACTTAAATACATTTTTTAATACTTCTTTTTTAATGTTAAATTCATTATTATTTATTTATTAATATTTTTTTGATGTATAAAAGGTATGTTAATAACTAATATGTAAAGGTTACTTATTGAAAGTAAAAAATATTTCTTATAAATCATTAAAAAATCATTTTAAGTGATATATTTTTTTCTTAATAATTATTTTTACTATCTATTATATTTTATTTATTATATTTGAAAGATAAAGTAATGTTTCTACTTTAATAATTATATTATTAAATTCTAATTAAATATTAAATCACTAACATGTAAATGGATAGTTACAACTAAATTAAGGTAAACACGCTTGTTCATTGTTCATCAATATTATTCATTTTAAATAATTAAGTTAAAACCATAGTTTCAAAAAGTTTTATATTATCTTCAAATTTTTAATGTTTAAGTTTCTTTGTCATACTTAAAATATTTCATTTTTTTTAACTACGGAAAGAAGCTTTCTATTAATAAAAAATGGGTACATCACACATACACATTATTAATATAAACACCATAATAAAAAGAAGAACCATTTACACCCTGAAGGACAACATTACAGAGCTAAAATTAGACCCTTATCATTTTCAGTCGACCACGCCACCAAAAGCCCGCCATTGGCCAGGGAAAGTATAAACACAACAAGAAATAACAACAAGTATGTACCAAATCCGACAATGATCATGCCAACTACGTGAGGTCACAAAGACCTGAAGAAGGAATTACCAGATACAAGAGCAACAACAAACTGCTAGCAAAACAAAAAGAGCCAATAACTAAACAACCCATGAGTGCATGCCACAATTTCCAGAATATCCATTAAGCCCCCAGAAGAGGAAAGATCCAAAACTGGCCATGATACCCTCCCAATCAATATCACCTTCATGCCATAATCAAAACCTGCAAAGAGAAAATACCAAGATTGAGTCATCAGACCATAGAGAGTCATCATCTAGAGACTGTGCGACCAAAACTCCAAAAGGAGGCCAAGGAGTGTCAGCACTTTGTGCCATGCAAACCAAACGAGAAGTTCCACCTAAAAGGAAACATCCTCTAACATGGCAAAACATGTTGCTCCGTAGCACCCTGGCCAGTGCATACACAATTCATATCATAGAGCCAAACTCCTGAGATAAACCAACTTCACCCACACTCCACAAAACCACAAATAACAATGACACCACCCAAGCCAAGGAGAAGGAAGGCGAGCATACAATCTCACCTCCTTTCCCACAAGTTAGGTACCCTCACCACCCCAAATACACAAGCCTTCGTTTAAATCGACTAGACTTGTACTACATCTTCGAACACCCTCCACCAATTTTCTACCACCCCATAACAAGTTTGATCCATCTGTCGAGGGGGCACATCTCACAAAGAGTCTCCATTAACATTAGTAATACCACCCATCACAGAAAAATATTTCATTCTTTGAATTAAAAAATATAACAAAAAATAATACAAATTATTAAATTAAAACCAATCTATGAAAGGATTCACTATCATTTTCAAAATTTTACATAAAATATTTTATTTGACATAAAAGAATAATAATACAAAATTATTTGAAGATAAAAATGAGTATGTTCAGCGATCTGCTACTCACATGCTGTCGATCCAAGAGTTGATCCCAGGTCTTGATCCACTCGATGATAGGTGGTGATCACTCGATGACAGGACTCGATGCCAACCAAGTGTTGATGACGGGACTCGATGACAGGTTGTGATTCACTTGATGCCGGTAGAAGATGACTGGTGTTGATGACGGGACTCAATGCCAAGTGTTTATCCCCAGGAAGGAGGTCCCGATTACCGCTAGCCAATACACGGTTATTGGTTGATCTTCCCCATATTTATCATAAGTTATGTATTATAAATAATAAAAATAACATTTTATTTATTTATTGTGTGTAAACCATTATTTTTAAAATTATTTAATTTTTAAATATATTTTACGAGTTCAAGATTATAATTTTTGGATTGAATTTTTTAATAAAATTATAATAAAGAATAAAATAGGAGTGAATTCTTTTTAGGGAAGAAAACTAGTTTTAGGAGGTGAAACACTTTTTCTCATACACTTTTCCAAATACAATTTATTAGTTAGAGATTGATTAGAAATTTTTCAATTAGGTTTTGTGATAAACTGATAATAAAATATTTTATTAGTGTTTAAATATCAATTTAAAATGTTAAAGAAAAAAAGTGTGGAATATTATATTATATATATATAATATATATATATATATATATTATATATATATATAATAATATATATTATATATACCAATTTTTGAAAAATCAAACACCTTCTTTCACACATGTGAAATGGTTCTAAACTTAAACTTAAATTGTGTCTATTGAGAAATCTCATCCCAATGGCTAAAAAAAAATTAAATGAATTAATAAAAATTAAATCTATATTAAACTTTATGTAGGTGAATTGATCAAAATTAAATCCATATTAAACTTTAAGTAGTTCAAACCTATCTTAAAATCTAAACATGGTAAAATTTGAAAAATTAACATTTTTTTAGTGAATGGTATACTTAATTTACCTTTTCATTTTAGTATACACCACATGTAGGTTACTTTGCACAAACCTACCTTTTCTTCTTGTAGTCAAGATATCATGGATGACCACTGACATAGTTTGACATAAAGACATGTCATAATTTACACAAGAGGTGTTTTCGATAAATTCCTTTCTAAAGGTTATAAGTTGATTATTTTGAGAAATTATTTTCTTTATGTTCATTATTTTTAGAAAGTGGAAGGAAACCGACAAGGGTAGTGGTTTGAAATTTCATTTAAAAACTATATTTTATTAAGCATCTCACAACTGACTGCCTTTACCTTTAGTGGGTCCCACACGAATGGTGTAGATATCACATATTTCAATAGTGGATACCTTTGTTTGAACAAGTTAGTCATATCAATATCTTTACTTAATCAAAATTAAGAATATAATTAAAAAATTAAATATATATTTTGAAATTATTAAATACTTAATATCTATTTATTTTAGAATTTTTATAAAACTATAGTTCAAATATTTTATTTCAATCAACTAGTTAAAAAATCAAATTTATTTGACCAAGTGTAATGTAATGCCCCGAGATAAAATGTAAATATTTGATTTATTGTGGTAAAACAAATTGAACCTATTATTATTATTTGTTTATAATTTAAATATAATTGGTTTTCATGAGGATTTTGGTTGGTTGTGCAAAGACGGTTGCTATGCAAGCAACCCTAACTACCTCCCCTAACTGGAAAGTTTCCAGAGGAAAATGAGGGGGAAGGAGGAAAATCTGCACTGTAGGGACACGCAGAGAGAAAAAAAAAAAAAGAAAATATCCAAGAAAGGAAAAGAGTAGCTAAGTCTGGTGTGACCGGATAGCCCTGCTCACTGTATGAGCAACTTGCGAAAGACTGCGGTCTAGCAAGAAGCAAGGGGGGAGATTCTGGTCTCGAAAGACGAATCTCATGGTTGGGCGGTGAATTGAAGCAGACCCAGGTTTGGGTGATAATCGACAAGATCTTAAAGGTCAGCAATTTCTAGGTATGTAAAAGAACCTTATAGGACAGAACACTTGGTGAATATCTGTTGAAAAACATTTTATAATGTAGGTGGGTTTTATTTCAGGAACTTGTAGGGAGATACATTTATCTTGCTTTAGAAGTTTTCTTACTGTGGCACGAGTTAGAGTATGTGCAGAGGTTTGTTGTTTTTCTTTTCTCCCCTTATAAAAGAAATGTAGGTGGTAGGGTCGCCAGGGACCTACATTAAGGAAAACTTTGGTATAAGGTGGGAAAATTTATGAACTTACAGTAGTAATTGAAAAGCAAAAGGTTGACCCTTGGAAGTGGGCAAAAGGAAGCTTACACAGTAGGCAATGGTTGAATGTTAACAGACTACCCCACATGCACAGTCGAATGCGTGAAAACATAGTATAATTTACAGAAAATAAGTATAGGAATTTCAGGTGCGGATAGTAGGTCCATCAACCTACAAGAGCCCGGGAAAAGAACTGTAGTGGCAGAGTGAATGATATATAGTGTTTTTAAGAAAAAGAAATATTACACCGAGCCCTTGTCATCTTATCCGTTCACAATAAAAATAATTCCGAACGAGACTGCAATGAAGGTAAAGATATAAGCATGCAAATAGATGATAGAAGAATGAATGTGCCTTCTACCAACCATTCAATGAAAATTGCTTACACTGCACGATTACAATGAAGCAGCAATGAGACCCCTATGTAGAGGTGTTAGGGTTTAGAGAAAATATAACACAGAGTCGTGAAATTGTTTACTTGGTAGCCCAACCGAATGCTGGGGCTAAAATTCAGTGGGCGAATGCCCTCATGCAACCCAGGCATTGCCAAACAAGCACCCTGTATTCCTTACGGGGTAGCTTTTACAGAAACGCAACAAAGAGAAACTTGTCCAACAAACACCAACATAGATACTTCATTGTAATAGACTGTGCATTATCAAAATAAAGAAAACAAGAACTGCAATAAGATAACCACAGATAAACAACCATCAATTCCTTAAT
The DNA here is from genome assembly GCA_000404065.3 of Pinus taeda. NCBI lineage: Eukaryota > Viridiplantae > Streptophyta > Pinopsida > Pinales > Pinaceae > Pinus > Pinus taeda. The sequence continues at coordinate 13,965 of APFE031596356.1, read as the reverse complement.
CTTGGAGAGATATGCCAGAACAAAACTATTATAACAGTTAACGCATCATACATCAGAACTTAAACTAGTATTCTGGAATATGGCACACAGTAAGGCCACGAGGGCTATAATTTAACATGTCAAATGGAAGAAAATAGCAAAGGAACATTGTATTAAACCATTGTAGTCAAATGAGAGGTAATCGCCAGGGCTTTACCCCGTTCCATGTTCATAAGCAGAAAATTAAATTACAAACAACTCAAGAGAAGCCTGAAGGTATGTCATTGCATATAAACAACGATAAACCCAGAACCTTGGTTCAATATGGCTTCACCTGAGGTCAACATCCTTGAAGCCGGAAGGGTGCAGGACTAGTATGGCATATAAAATTTGCCATCTATATGTGACAATCAGCAAAGAAAGGATTAAGGCCGTGGGTCACTTGGACTGCTCCAAGGAACCAAGGGAGAAAAACCCCCTCTGCTATAAAGGGAGGTATGAATAACTCACATTCATCTTGCAATTGTCCATGATGAGCGTTCCATGAGAGAACATACCTGTTAGGAGCCGGAAGAGACGAGAGGCCAAGTAGCGATGACCAAACCCAGGGAGTAAGCACGGGAGGCAGGACAACACCGCCCTCGACCATGAAACAAAACCAATCATAAAAACCTGTTAACTGGACTGAAAAAATCCTTTGAAAAAAACTTGTAAGAGGCAAGATAAAAGGACATGCCATATCAAAAGAAATAGCACAGCGTAACACTTACCAATGAAAAACATCGAGCTGTATAACCAGAGCAGTCTCCAGGTGGTTGCTCAATAGAACGAAAGACTGGAGGCATTCTCACAAAACGAAAGAGTCGGGACGGGTTCGTAGTAGGCTCACCAGAGCTTCTGTGGAACACTGGAAACTTGTTTTGGTGCCTCGTGCCATCGCATAAACAAAGGAGGGAAACCCCTATTGCAGCACAGCCCTTGGATGGCAACGGATCATCCAAGCCATCGATGAGGGTGGAGAAAATCGAGGGTGTGACTTCTAGTGACACCAAACCTCATCCCTTCACGTGGAAGAGCCGACAAAATTAAATGCCGAAGCCGGGTGTTAAGAGTTGGCACTGCCAACAATAAAGCCAACCGTAACCATGAACCAACATAAAATATTTTCCATTAAGGTTTAACATAAAGACCAGAAGAATTTAACATCAATTACACGTAATCCTTCCCTTGTATGCATGACTATTGCCAGTTTTAATTGTATGTAAAAAAAAAATTACTTTATTGTAGATGGGAGTATGACAGGTGGTGTCAGAGCCAAGTTACGAAAATTGTGGCGTCTGGGAACTAGAAACTAGAAATTGATAGACAGATAGTTGTATACAAATTAATTTACAACTCTATTGAGCAGTTACAGGTGACAAGGAAACAAAAAAAAGAGAAGAAAATATAATTTCTTTTTAATGCTTGACCCTTTCTTCTGTTATTTTTTAGGTTAAGTACATGGAAAACAGAAGCTGATAAAATCAGAAGAGCAGACAGCACGTCACGCAGATATGTGGTGGGACAGGGCCCTGCTGCGGGTCCTGAGCATAACCCTGAAATATGGGTACAGCTTGGAGAGGAGGCTCGCAACACAAATTTGGCAGTTTTGGAGATAGTACAAGAGTTAAAAAATGAAATGGCCCAGTTAAGGGAAGACAACGCAAGGTTAACCATGGAATAGGAGAGGATTATAAAAAGTCTGTCCGACAAACAGAATCAACACCCACTGAATCCCAGTGTCGAACAACAAAGAACGTCAGAAGAGCAGAATCACCACACAGAACACGAAGAGTCAGAAGGATGGGAAGAGGAACGATCTGACAATGCTTCTGAACAACATACCTTAAAAAGGCAACAAGTAGAGTTGCAAGGGGAATTCTGTAAGATTAAACTGCCACACTTTGACAGAGAACAGGAGGAAGCAGCTGAGGCGTGGTTGATTAATGTGAACAAATATTTCCAGCTGTATGAGTACGATTCCAACCTCAAGGCACGATTGGCCATTTTCCAATTACAGGGGAAGGATACCCTGTGGTGGGAAGAAGTTAAAATGGTAAGAGGAGTAAGTGAACAAAATATCACTTGGGAGAAATTTCAAAGATACTTCAAGGAAAGGTACCTGACCGAGCGGTTTTATGACAAGAAGGCTAGGGAATTCCATGACCTACGATTGGGAAAACAAACTATGAATGAATTTATTACTCGTTTTACTTCATTGCTCTGTTACGTGCCTTATATTCGGGAGGAAAGGGCTAAAGTACAGAGGTTTGTCAGCAGTCTACCCATGAGCATGAGGGAAAGAATTGAATTCGACAACCCAAAGACAATGGACGAGGCTATATGTAAAGCTCAAATCTGCTACAAGCAAAGAAATCATAAGGGAGAAATTTTGGGTAAGAAATGGGTTGATAAGAAAAGCAGCAAGCTAGTTGGTAATACTAAAGGGAATCGTGTTGGAGGTAACAAAGGATATGCCAAGGGACAGAAAAACAAAAATATACAGAAGAATCCGCTCCGATTAAAACCTTCCAATGAGTCCAGAACCACTGAACAGCTTGGAAAAATAGACACCGAGGGGACAGCAAGGCCCCCAGTGCAATGTTGGCGCTGTGCTGGACCTCATTATGTGAAAAACTGTCCCCAACAGAAAGGAACCGAACAAGTTTCCCAAGTCTACGAAGCATCTACAGTTGGCGATATAGGACAAAGCCTACCAAGGATTAATGCTGCTCTAGAGTATCATCAAGCGGAGTACCAGCCAACCATGGTAGAATTTGAAGGTAAACTCTTAGACCTGGATGTAACTGCTTTAATTGACCCTGGTGCAACATTAAGTTATATTAGTCCAAGAATTGTGGAGCATTGTAAGTTGCAATCTGTTAAGATTAAGGAACCTTGGTTAGTTCAATTAGCAACAAGGGAAAAAATATGGGTGAATGCTAAGGTCAAAAATTGCCCTTTAAAGATAGCAGGGCAGTCAGTTACAACAGATTTAAATGTGCTTCCCCTTGGCTCGTACGATATATTGACTAGTATGGATTGGTTAGAAAAACACTGGTCCATAATTAATTGTAAAACCAAGACTATCAGTTATAAGGATGAGTTTGGAATAAAGTAAGAGATGCAGGGAATTAACCGACCAATGCAAATTCGGCCCATAACAACCTCCTAGTTAGCTAAATGCATCAAAAAAGGATGTTAGATTTATGCCATTCAAGTGGGTTATGCCAACTCCAAAGGCAAAATAACCGCATTGGAAGGCATTCCCATAGTTCAAGATTTTCCAGACGTATTTCCAGAAGGGATTCTTGGCCTACTGCCCAAAAGAGACATAGATTTTACCATCGAACTGGTGCCAAGAGTAGCCCCAGTGTCCCGAGCACCCTAGAGAATGAGCATACCAGAATTAACGGAGTTAAAAATGCAATTGCAGGAGCTGCTGGACAAAAATTACATTCACCCCAGTGTGTCACCCTGGGGAGCTCTGGTGTTGTTTGTTAACAAGAAAGACGAGACTCTTCGCATGTGTATGGATTATCGGCAGCTGAATAAACTGACAGTAAAAAAAAAGTATCCTCTACCCCGCATTGATGAACTATTTGATCAAGTAAAAGGGGAAACAGTTTTCTCAAAGATTGACCTGCGATCAGGATATCACCAAATCAAAATTAAAGAGGAAGACATAGCTAAGAGAGCTTTCAGAACAAGATACAACCATTACGAGTTGTGGTGCTACCCTTTCCAATGCCCCCACAACTTTTATGTGTTTGATGAATAGCGTATTCCATCAGTATTTGGATAAGTTTGTGCTGATCTTTATAAATGATATGGTGGTTTATTCTCGAACGATGGAGGAGCACCGGGAACACCTCAGGGTAATATTGCAAACCCTTCGGGAACACAAGTTATATGCTAAGTTCAGCAAATGCAATTTCTTCAAGGAGCAAATACAATGTTTGGGGCACATAATCACTAAAGAAGGAATTGATGTGGATCCCGAAAAAATAAAGACCATAATGGAGTGGCCGGTGCCCAAGGATGTGGCAGAAATTCGATCCTTCATGGGGTTAGCAGGTTACTACAGATGGTTTGTGGAGGGATTTTCGAGGGTAGCTTATCCCATCACTTCCTTATAGTAAAAGGGAAGAGCCTTTAGGTGGACCCCTGAGTGTCAAAGAAGTTTCGAGCAACTTAAATACTTGCTCACCACCGCACCTATTTTAAGCATAGTTGATCCCAACAAAGACTATGTGGCGTTCACGGATGCAAGTAAAGAAGGAATAGGAGGGGTGTTGATGTAGGAAGGGAAGGTAATAGCGTACGAATCAAGAAAATTAAAGGAGCATGAGCAAAACTACTCTGCCTACGATCTAGAATTGGTAGCTGCGATTCACGCCCTGAAAATGTGGCAACATTACCTTATGGGAAGAAAATTTCTGTTATTGACAGATCACCACAGTTTGAAAAACTACTTCAGCCAACCCACTCTAAACACAAGGCAATCACGGTGGGTGGATTTCCTAAGTGGTTATGATTTTGAAATCAAGCATATAAAAGGAAAAGAGAATCGGGTGGCGGACGCCTTGAGTCGTAAGTTGCAAAACTTATACGAGATTTCTTGTATTGAAGGGAAAAGCCCCTTTGGGGAAATGATTAGAAATGAAACCATGCAAGATGTTGTTTATCAGGAAATAAAACAACAATTACAACAACCAACCAGCAAAGAAAAATAGCTGGACTTTGCTTTGGATGTTGCTGGAATGTTGTATTATAAAAGAAGGTTGTACGTGCCTAATCAGCACAATATTAAAAATCTGATATTGGATGAGTATCATAGGAGTCATTACGCTGGACACCTAGGGTATCAAAGGAGGATTACTGCACTTCAAAAATAATATTATTGGCTGGGAATGAAGAAAGATGTGGCGGATTATTTGGCACAATGTCTGGAATGCCAACAAATTAAAGCAGAACACCAACATCCTGCTAGATTATCACAACCATTACCCATCCCAGAATGGAAGTGGGAAACCATCTCTATGGATTTCATAACAGGTTTGCCTAAGTCAAGGAAGAACAACGACTCCATCATGGTGGTGGTGGACAAGTTAAGTAAGTTATCACATTTTATACCGGTACAATCTACCTAAAGAGCTGTGCAGATCGCCCATATTTTCATGCAAAATATATTCAAATTGCATGGGCTACCAAAGGTAATAATATCAGACCGTGATGTAAAATTTACATCTGTCTTTTGGAAAACATTGTTCGAGGAGTTGGGAACCCAGTTGAACTTTAGCACGGCTTACCACCCTCAAACCGACGGGCAGAATGAACGGGTGAATCAGGTGTTGGAGGACATGTTAAGGGCATATGTGATGTAGAAACCACATAAGTGGGAGGATTACTTACACTTAGTTGAGTTTGCAAACAATAAGGGCTATCATACATCGTTACAGATGAGCCCCTTTGAAGTATTATATGGGCAGAAGTGCCGCACCCCCTCAAGTTGGGGTGGACCAGAAGACAGGCTGATGCTAGGACCTGAAATGCTTCAGGAAATGGAGGAACTAGTTAAAAGGATACGTGTTAATCTAAAAGCAGTTCAGGATAGGCAAAAGAACTTTGCTGACCGGAAGAGGAGCTTTAAAGAGTATCAGGTCGGTGACCATGTGTACGTGAGAATTCGAGCAAAAAAGAGCACATTACAGTGGGGCGGGTGTGCTAAACTAGCACCCCAATTTTGTGGACCTTTTCAGATCTTGGCTAGAATTGGGCTGGTAGCATACCAGCTCCCCTTGCCCAGTCATATACAGGTCCACAATGTTTTTCATGTTTCCGTATTAAAAAAATATGTTTACGATCCTAAGCATGTGATCAACTGGCAAGATATACAGGTAAGGAATAGCCCCGGTAGATAGAATTAAATGAATTCCGTAAAGGAAAACTGACTTAGGCTGTTGCATGTTGCAGGTAGAACCGGAAGGCGAAATCCGGGTCGAACCGTTGAACATCCTCGACAGAAGAGAAGTAACGCTGCGGAAGCGGGATATTACCCAAGTTAAAGTGCAGTGGCAGCACGTTGGGCCTGATGAGGCCACTTGGGAAGATGAAGAACTTATGAAAAGGAATTATCCAGGGTTGTTCGTGACTGAAAGACATCGGGACGATGTCCAATTTCAGGGGGGGAAGATGTAATGCCCCAAGATAAAATGTAAATATTTGATTTACTGTGGTAAAACAAATTGAACCTGTTATTATTATTTATTTATAATTTAAATATAATTGGTTTTCATGAGGATTTTGGTTGGTTGTGCAAAGACGGTTGCTGTGTAAGCAACCCTAACTACCTCCCCTAACTGGAAAGTTTCCAGAGGAAAAAGAGGGGGAAGGAGGAAAATCTTCACTGTAGGGATAGGCAGAGAGAGAAAAAAAAATATCCAAGAAAGGAAAAAAGTTGCTAAGTCTCGTGATGACCAGATAGCCCTACTCGCTGTATGAGTAGCTTGTGAAAGACTGTGGTCTAGCAAGAAGCAAGGGGGAAGATTCTGGTCTCGAAAGATGAATCTCATGGTTGGGCGGTGAATTGAAGCAGACCCAGGTTTGGGTGACAATGGGAAAGGTCTTAAAGGTCAGCAATTTCCAGGTATGTAAAAGAACCTTATAGGACAAAACGATTGGTGAATATCTGTTCAAAAACATTTTATAATGTAGGGGGTTTTATTTCAGGAACTCGTAGGGAGATACATTTATCTTGCTTTAGAAGTTTTCTTACTATGGCACGAGTTAGAGTATGTGCAGAGGTTTGTTGTTTTTCTTTTTTCCCCTTATAAAAGAAATGTAGGTGGTAGGGTCGACAGGGACCTACAGTAAGGAAAAATTTGGTATAAGGTGGGAAAATTTATGAACTTATAGTAGCAATTGAAAAGAAAAAGGTTGACCCCTCGAAGTGGGCAAAATGAAGCTTACACAGTAGGCAACGGTTGAATGTTAACAGACTACCCCACATGCACAGTCGAATGCGTGAAAACATAGTATAATTTACAGAAAATAAGTATAGGAATTTCAAGTGTGGATAGTACGTCCATCAACCTATAGGATCCCGGGAAAAGAACTATAGTGGCAGAGTGAATGATATATAGTCTTTTTAAGAAAAAGAAATATTAAACCAAGCCCTTGTCATCTTATCCGTTCACAATAAAAATAATTCCCAACGAGACTGCAATGAAGGTAAAGATATAAACATGCAAATAGATGATAGAAGAATGAATGTGCCTTCTACCAACCATTCAATGAAAATTGCTTACGCTGTCGTTACAATGAAGCAGCAATGAGACCCCTGTGTAGAGGTGTTAGGGTTTAGAGAAAATATAACACAAAGTCGTGAAATCGTTTACTTGGTAGCCTAGCCGAATTCTGGGGCTTAAAGTCAGTGGGAAAATGCCCTCATGCAACCCAGGCATTGCCAAACAACCACCCTGTATTCCTTACGGGGCGACTTTTACAGAAACGCAACAAGGAGAAACTTGTTCAACAAACACCAACAAAGATGCTTCATTGTAATAAACTGTGCATTATCAAAATAAAGAAAACAAGAACTGCAATATGATAACCACACATAAACAACCATCAATTCCCTAATCTTGGAGAGATATGCCAGAACAAAACTATTATAACAGTTAACACATCATATAGTAGAACTTAAACTAGTATTTTGGAATATGGCATAGAGTAAGGCCACGAGGGCTATAATTTGACATGTCAAATGGAACAAAATAGCAAAGGAACATTGTATTAAACCATTATAGTCAAATGAGAGGTAATCACTAGGGCTTTACCCTGTTCCATGTTCATAAACAAAAAATTAAATTACAAACAACTCAAGAGAAGCTCGAAGGCATGTCCATGCATATAAACAATGATAAACCCAGTTCCTCGGTTCAGCATGGCTTCAACCGGGGTCAACATCCCTTAAGCCGGAAGGGCGCAGGACTAGTGTGGCATAGAAAATTCACCATCTATCTGTGATAATCAACGAAGAAAGGACATAAGGCCATGGGTCGCTTGGACTGCTCCAAGGAGCCAAGGGAGAAAAACCCCCTTTTCTATCAAGGGAGGTATGAATAACTGACATTCATCTTGCAATTGTCCATGATGAGCGTTCCATGAGAGAACATACTTGTTAGGAGCCAGAAGAGCCGAGAGGCCAAGTAGCGACGACTAGACCCAGAGAGTAGGCGCGGGAGGCAGGACAGCACCGCCCTCGACCATGAAACAAAACCAATCATAAAAACCCGTTAACTGGACTGAACAAAATCCTTTAAAAAAAACTTTTAAGAGGCAAGATAAAAGGACATGCCATATCAAAAGAAATAGCACAGCGTAACACTTACCAATGAAAAACATCGAGCTGTATAACCAGAGCAGTCTCCAGGTGGTTGCTCGATAGAACAAAAGACTGGAGGCATTCTCATCGAACGAAAGAGTCAAGACAGGTTCGTAGCAGGCTCGCCAGAGCTTCTGTGGAACACTGGAAACCTGTTTTGGTGCCTCGTGCCATCGAATAAAGCAAGGAGGGAAACCCCTGTTGCAGCACAACCCTTGGATGACAACGGATCATCAAAGTCGTCGATGAGGGTGGCGAAAATCAAGGGTGTGACTTCCAGTGACACCAGACCTCATCCTTTCATGTGGAAGAGCTGGCAAAATTAAATGTCGAAGCTGTATGTTAAGAGCTGGCACTGCCAGTAGTAAAGCCAACCGTAACCATGAACCAACAGAAAATATTTTCCAGTAACATTAAAGTAGAAATACGTTATCCAAACTTTTCAGGTTGAACATAAAGACCAGAAGAATTTAACATCAATTACACGTAATCCTTCCCTCTTACGCGTGACTATTGCCGGTTTTAATTCTGTGTAAAAACAATTTACTATATCGTAGATGGGAGTATGACATGTAATTACATTATATTTTTCCTATGACAGGTTTAATAAATATTTTAATATTGTAATATTGTAATTTTATTTGTTTTCAGTAGTTTAAAGGTTACAATTTTAATTTAAAATTATGAAAAATATATTTTTTCAAGTATTGTAAAACTTTTGGGCATATTTTCTAATTTAATTTATCTAAATTTGGAAATTATAAAAATGTGTTTATAAATTCTCCACAATCCAAGTGCCCTAGAGAGTTTTTAAGGTGTTTTTTTTGTGTAAATTATTGCGTTTTGTATTCATTATCAAAACAATAAACAACAAGAACCTCCAAAACAAAATCACTTTGGATACAATAAACAACAAGAACCTCCAAAACAAAAGCAATGTGGATATGGTTTTTTCAAGGTGTTGAGTCTATATATGTAGTCAAAAACTCATTTTAAACAACAAAAATTACTATTTGGCCAAAAACGATTAGCCATACTCTGGCCAAAAGCTTAAAAACTGTAGCATGTTTAGACAATGACATTTTTTTCTTAGAATGTGTAAATGTTTGTATTTACTTACCATTTATACATAATATAATATTTTTTAGTAAATAAATCTTTAAATTAAATTTATTTATTTTTGAGATCGTTTACTGGTGAACGTTTCCAACCAAACTGATTATATGATTAACTCGGAAAAACAATCTCAAGAATAAGATGAATTACTAAATCTTGAAATCAAAGTTTTTTTTTTTTTTTTTTGATTTTTAAGAATATAAGAATGTTTTTTTTAAGTAAATATATTAATAAAAGTGAAAGTCCCTTGACAAATCATTTTAAGTGGTATAATTTTCTTTAATAATTATTTCCACTATCCATTATGTTTTACCTATTTTATTTTAAAGATAAAATAAGATTTCTACTTGAATATTGATATATTAAGTAAATTCAACTAAATATTAAATCACTAGGTAGATTCAACTCTTAGTGTTCATATTTCTTTATCATATCTAAAATATTTCATGATTTGAATGGAAAAAACATTAATTAAATAATAATTATATTATTAAATCAAAATTGAGCTTTCAAAGAATTCACTATCATCTTCAAATTTTTAATGTTAATCTTTCTTAATCATCTTATTTAAGATATCTCATTTTTAGACATAAGCAAATAATAATACAATATTATCTGGATAATGAAAAAGAACACAATTGGTCTCTTATTGTAAATTAGAATACTTGTATTTTATTAACAAAAAAAGATTATAGAGTTTTATGTTTCAGATCTCACCCACCATTATATATCATAAAACTGAAATAACCTAGAAAACGAAATACCACATAAAACATAAAGAAAAATGCTCAATCCATATCAATAAAGCATAACACCACCAACCCATTATCACCATATAGACATAAGTAGAAGAATGAAATCAGGCTCACAAAAGGCATATCTTCTATGATCACTAAGTTATAAACCATAGAGTTGAACCAAACATATTGAGTTGAAATCAACATAATAAAGCATCATCTTCAGTTAATCAATGTTGAACACGCCACCAAAAGCATATATCATCACCATCTAAGATCATAACCCAAATAAAAACATAATCTACAATCCTCCTAATGGGAGACAACATAATGCACATGAAACCAATACTAATAAGCAAGAAGACACCATCCACTGAGTAATTTAGAACCCATAGTAATCAACATGAACAAAGAGCCAACCATCTATGTACGAAGCCAAATATAATAGCAATTAGCCCCCATCCATATCAAAATACATAAGAGAGAACCATAACCTTGTCTCCCAAACTCATAACCAACCATAAGAACATAGACTCATCCATAACCACATAGAGCCACTAACAATATCATCAAATGCACAACCATGTTCAAAAATCACACCAGAGAAACAAATCTCCACATTATAATCCAAACTTACTGCCCACATACCAAAATTGACTACAAAAGTATATGAAAGCCTACCATATCTAATCATAACCAAAAGAGGATATTGTAGATAGTGCCTAAGCACCAGAAGCCAAAGGATTTGTGAGGTCGCCAGAAGCATAATCACTCTCAAGAAAGCCCTCAAGTCATGCCAAATGAGAATCTAGATTATCTAAACAAAACCTTTGATTATGGAGCATGTGTTTAATGTCCTCAAATCATATGTTATGTCTTATAATTAGTAAAAAATAATATTTTTTATTTAATGTGTAAACAAATATTTCAAAAGAAATATGTTTTAAATATATTTTGTTTGTTGAAGATTATAAATTTTTAGGTTGGATTTTATTATAAACTGATAGTAAAAGATAAAATATTTGATTAATTTCTACATATAAATTTAGATTGTTATAGATGTTTGAATTATCTTTTATGGAAGAAAACTAATTTTAGGAGGTGAAACACATTGTCTCACACACTTTTCCCAGCATGTTTCTTTTTTTCCCCTTGGAAAAATCGTAATTTTCATTATGTAAGAAAACTACATGTTATATATGCATAATGCATATGCTATATGTGAGGCATGGCCTCTCAAAAATGAATATTGTTCACTTGTATCAGTTCAAAATTTGGTGCCTTGAGTCCACGCAGGGAGGCCCAGTTTCAAAAAAAAAAATTTCAGATTGTTTTTTCAATAAAAATATATGCTCGTAAACTGCAATAGAGTTCTCAGATAAAAGAAAATAAACATATGTATATCTATAGATGGACACTATAAAAGCATGAGAAAAACCCTGTATCCAGGCTCCCAATGAGCCTACTGAGCAACTATGTCCATGAAGGGCCTGTGATAATAATGATAATGGGCCCGTTCCCTCTGTTCTTGGATCATCCAAGTGCCAGAAGGCCTATTTACAGCCTCTTTGGATAATCGATCGACAACTGCGTTCCTTTCCCTAAAAATGTGATGGCATATGAAAAATTCAAAATGTGAAGAAAGTCGAAGAGCCTCATCTAGGATATGTCTTAATGTGTAAGTATAACATCTTGTTTTTTTGTTAAGCCAGTCACATACAACTTGTGAATTCCCAAATAGTTGTAATGCTCTACAATGTTTTTCCAATGCAAATTGAATAAGGAATTTAGCAATGGATAGTTCAGCAAAGTTGTTCGAGCCTCCTCCTGGGCCCATTTGTATATTAAAAAGATGGAGGTCAGAGAGATACAAGATGGCTGCCCCCCACACCTCCCCTCCTATGCGGAACCATCAAAGAAAGCCCAAGGAAGTGAGGGTTAATGGATTTAGGTATAAGAGTGGGAGGCCACGGGGGATTAACATCTTCCGGGATAAGAGTATAATCAAACAAGATCCAGACAACAATTGAAGGCCATTGAGGGGAAGCGTTCAGAAATATGAGTTTGTTGTGCACAATCCAAATGGCCTAGCTGATGAGAAGCGAGAGGTTGTGAATTTTAGGTGGGACAACCCTTGTCCACAAGTTTGTCCAGGCCTCCACAGGATTAGAGCCTTGCCACCTGATCTATGTAGAGAATGATGTAGTAATTGTCCGCCAGAGTTCTGGAGTAGCTGTGAAATCTATGAATAGATGTGAGATAGATTCATCGCTTCTCTTGCAAAGGCAGCACCAAAATGGGCCACTTTGAGCTTGCTTGAGGAGGTTGTCCCCCGTCGGGATTTTATTGTTGAGGATGGTCCACATGAGAAGTCTGCACCTTGGGGGTGCTTTGAGCTTCCACAAGTGCCTCCACCAATGTTCAATGACTTGTGGTCTTCGAGCATCAGTTAATACCAGGTAGCCCTCCTTGGGTGTGTAAGACCCAAATTTCGATAGTGCCCAGATGATCTTGTCTTTGCCATCCCCTAATCGGATGTGGGTGGCAATAAGAGCCCCAATGTAGTCCTTCCAGATCTATGCCCACTGCTGAGGAATATTTAAGTTGTGGGCCGATTTCCAACCTTGCTGGAAAAGGGTGGAGTGCTCAGAATATCCTATGTGATTGATATGAGTGCTATTCATTGTAGTGATATGATTCCTGATCTCACTAGGTAGTCTATGGGCATCCCCAAAACCGATCTAGGGGTCCTGTCCTATCCTAACATCCGAACCAGATTGAATTTTCCATGTGATGCTAGCTCTAGTGATGTCCAAGGATTTAAGAACAACCTTCCATATAATTGACATCCCAGGGGAGTATCTGTGTGGTTGCCTTAACCAATCCATCACATTGAGAAGGGCAATGTATTTGGAGGCCGCCACCTTGGTCCATAAGCTATTAGATGATATAAGTTTCCATCCAAGTTTTGCTACCAGGGTTGAGGAAAATTATTCCCATTTCTTGATGCCCCATCCACCCCATTTCTTTGGAAGGTTGAGTGCATCCCATTTGGACCAATCATAAATTCTTCCTGTCTGATTTCCCTTCCAAAGGAATCTGCAACAAAGTGCTAATATCATTGAGAGTATACCTATGGGGATCCATGCCAAGGACATCCAATAGACTATTGTAGCCTCCAAAATGGTCTTGATGAGGATAAGTGTACCTGCCCTGGATAGATATTTGTAGTACCAGATATTGAATCTTCTCTCCATCTTCACTATAAGCCACGTCCAATCTTCTATTTTGTATCCCAGAGGCTTTAGCTTATATCCAAGGTATCTTAACCCATCCTCAATTTTTAGCAGAGTGAACTGAAATCTTTGTAGGGCAAAGTTGATCTCATGTTGGGTGCATCTAGCCATTGTCAAGGTGGATTTACTACAATTGACCATCATGCCTATAGCCACTTGAAATAGGGAGAAAATGTTCTTTATGATGGTCAAGTCCCCTATACCTCCATTGCGGAAAGTTAAGACAACATCCATGAATAACAGGTGTGTTAAGATGCAATCTTCTGTGACTTTTATACCCTACAGTCTGCCCCTTTTGGCCCCTACTTTGATGAGTCTACTGAGCCCCTCCACTATTAGGAGGAATAGAAGTGGTGAGAGTGGACAGCCGTGTCGAAGACCTCTTTTAGAATGAAAGAAAGGAGAGGCC